>WNHD01014681.1:0-10860 GCA_011057455.1 Ganaspis sp. Gsp50 | reverse complement strand
TAATAAATTAACTAACAAACGAATTATAAATCAATATGGGCGAATAGAACCGATACTTGATGAAATATAAATTCAGTACACTACAAAAGATTTTTATAATTCTGATTTTTGAAATTGTGATTTTTAAAATTGTGATTTTTAAAATTGTGATTTTTAAAATTGTGATTTTTAAAATTGTGACTTTTAAAATTGTGATTTTTAAAATTGTGATTTTTAAAATTGTAATTTTTAAAATTATGATTTTTAGAATTGTATTTTTTAAAGTAAAGGAATTAACAGCTAAAGTACAATTAGTTTGTACCTTTCAGATGGAATTGAATTGAAACTCATTAAACGGAAATTCATAACTTGTTTCAACATTACTAAGGTAGTACTTGTCATAGAGAAACATCTGCAAGCTATGTTTGCTGTTAACAAACTTTGGTCAAAGTTAGTTTATTGACAAATAAAGATTAATTCTAAAAATATTGTAATTGCTTCTATTATATTTGAAACATATAGTTGATAATAATTACAAGACGAATCAGTTGCAAAGTTAATTTAATCACGGATAAGTTAAATTAGCTCTCGGATATTTAAATCCAATTATTTACCGCTAGAAATAAAATACTAAAAATGAAAAAAAGCATTTTTTATTTCGAGTAATGAACGTTCGGTACCACATTTTTTATATAATCAATAAACACTTTATTGTTATCAATATTTATTTTCCATAAAATACATTCTCACAAAACAAATAAAATCTTGAAAAATCAGACTGGACTATTTAATACTTCTTTGTGGCTTTTTAATGTTTTACGTAATAATTTAGGACAAAGACCAGAAGCAGGAAACTTTCAATGGCGTTGGTCCAAATTGGAATGGAATTCACAAAAAACAAGTAAAACTTGAACAATGTGGAGAGGAATTTTTTACATTGAGTTCAGGTGTGAAATAAAAAATGGAGTGGAAAATCATTGAGCATTTTTTCAATATAAATTCGAGTGAGAATTAATTGTGAAATTGTTTTTACATTTTGGATTCAGTCAGACATTTTGCAAAATTATATTTGTGTTTACACAACAAGCCTTTAAATGATAATTATTTCCTTTGTAATTACTGAATCCAATACTGTAGTTTTCTCATTACTCTTTTCAGAGCACAATTGACGTACTAAAAATAAAAGCAATAATATAAAAGCAACCTTTTGCGAAAAACACCACTTTGTCAAAGCTTAATTAAACTTCATTTCACTGTTTTCTACTAATTATTGTTATTGCAGAAACTCGTAAAATATCTATTTATTTCAAGCAAAAATTTACGTCGAAATATATTTAAGGTAGTAACATTTAAAGTAACAATACACTTTTGATTTGTTTCTCAAATAATTTATGTGTAATAATAACAACAAAGGATTTATATCACAAATTTTCATTAGGTTCTTTAATAAATTAAATCAATGAATGTGAAAAAAGCAATATATAATTACGATGAAAAGTAAATTTTCGTAACAATACATGCAGTAATAATAATTGCAATAATAAAAATTGCAATAATAAAACTAAAAGCAAATCGCAAAATAATGTAATAAAAAAGGTACAGGAAATAATGTAATAAAATCGGTCCAGGAAATAATTTAAATTATATGAACGATGAAAGACAAAAAAACTACAATTATAGCAAAAGGGGATAAAAACAATAATAATAATAATGAAAGGCTTTTTCTTATTACAAGAGTTATTGCAATGTTTTGTTTTATTAAAATTTTATGAATGTTTATTGAAACAATGACAAAAAAGGATAATTTATTTGTATTGTGAATGGTAAATAATAAGAAAAGTGTTTTTAACGGCAGCACGTGTTAAATGTCATTTACTAATAAAATTGAATGACGTAATGCAATAGAGGTAATTGAATTTAGTTCTCAACTTACAGATGCAGTGGCTTGACATGCGACACACAATTATCGTAAATGCGAATTACGAACTGAGCTTTGATCATTTTGCAAGCACAAGAACCTCTGTACATTTTTATCGCACCCAGTTTCTATTCTTCACTTAGAAAATGAATTGGAAACAAAAAGCACTTGCTCTTAATGCATTTCGACTTTGCCAACTTCCACTTTTTTATTTTTATCTCTCTCAAAATAAATTTACATTTACTCCCTCAGATCATTACAAGAAATCATAAATCATTGAATTTGATTCACACCAATTTATTGCTTATCATTACATTAATTAGAGAATTACGATTATTTATTAACTATACGGATCTTTTTTATCTTTATTACCTTTATCTCTTTATAATCTTTATTTATTGCTCTTTATATATATCTTTATAACTTTATATCACTTTATCCTTATACTTTGTCTTTCTACTTTGTCTTTCTACTTTATGTTTTTATACTTTATATTTTTATACTTGATGTTTTTATACTTGATGTTTTTATACTTTATGTTTTTATACTTTGTCTTAATATCATTAATATCATTATTATCTTAATATCAAATTTTGTATGTGCCAAGAATTTATATTAATTTATCAAAACTTTATTAATTTCATTAATTGCAATATAGCTTAAAATATTCTTGCTTTTTCATGCGGAGGGAATTTAAATTTTTTTCTTCAACTGGAATGTTTAAAAGCGATATAAAATTATAATTCAATGTTAACAAATATTTACTGCGGGAATTAATATCATATTAGTTGATCCGTTTATGTAATTACACACTTGTACAAATTATTAACGTCAATTTTATGTGAAACTTTTGAAAAAACTTTGACGAGCTCTTGATAATGAAAGAATTAAATTTTTAAACAACTTTGAAATTAATTTTTCAATTTTGCATCTTCACGACTTTGGCCAACGACAGATTATTTGAAAATGAGAGAACAGGTAAAATAGCTTGGCCTGGTTAGACATGACAATACCACCAGCTGATAAGATTGTATTCATAGAAAGCTTATAGTCAGCATAAAGAAGCCTTGAACTTCGTTATTTCAATTCCGCCATCATTTTCCTTTTATTTATGAGGCCATTTTAATCAATATATATTTTATATAATACACTAGAACCTTTCCAATCGGACCTTACTTTTTGTTTATTTTTCCCAAACTAATATTCTTGGCGTTAATTTTGTTTATTTTCATCTATAGGCGTGATGGCGATAATAATTTAATGAATAAATAAAATAATATTTACAAAAGGAAGTAATTTTTTTGATAAAGAGTAGAATCCAGTTGAAGAGGTGACGTGGAAGCTTATGACGTTGATTGGGATATTAAGCATAAATAATTTATTATAATAGTAATTTATTATAATAATCAGTTTAATAAGAATTTTTTTTTTATTTTAATTTTATTTTAATTTTTAATTTTATTTATTTTTATTTATTTTTATTTAACATTATTTTAATCAACATTTTTGGCAAGATTAATGATTATTTAATTGCGATTAAAGGCCTTTATAACGCATTATCTGTGATAAAAGTATTGAAAATAATTTATCGAAAAAAATGTGTACCTTTCTATTAGAGATTTAAAGATAAAAAATGTTGTTGTAAAAAAATGTTTCTTATTTTAAAATAAAACTCTATAATTCGCAGCTATTATTCTTACTAATAGAATTAATTACAGTTTTATTATTTCTAATCAAATTAATTACAGTTTCATTATTTTTAATCAAATTAATTACAGTTTCGTTATTTCTAATCAAATTAATTACTTTGTTATTCTTATTTCTAAAAAAATTGATTACAGTTTTTTACTGTTTATAATATTGTTTCTGTTTGTTGCTGTTTTATTTTTTAAATAATGCTTCACTATATTTTTAACGTAAAGTTCTAAAAGTAGAAACCCCAGAGTAAAAATTTAAATACTATCGTGAAGATTTTTCAATTAATTCAATTAATTTACATTGACTAATGTCCTCCAGGAAACATTCAATTTATTAAAATGTTTTAAAGTCCCTAAGTTTAAATTGCTTTTATCTATTCAATATTTCTTGGGAAAATTTATAGGTCAGCGACTTCAAACATTTATCGGAAAACGTTCAGGTGAAAACCGCGCAAAGGGTGAGATGAATTTTCGGTAATATATTTTCTGAGGTAATGAGGTAGATGTGAAAAAGAAGGAAACTTTTAACGGAAAAGCTAAACAGTATCTGATGATGAAACACTCGTTGTTACCAATTTTTAAACACGTTAAATAAAACATTTTTCTGCTTACGTCGCAACATATGGGCAAAAATTTTCAGCGGAAAATATTGGCAGAATATAATTAGATATTTACTGTACTTAAAAAAGGTGTGAAATCAAATTACTTTCGTAATGATTCCATTATAGGAATAATATGTATTCCTACAAATCATATAATAAATATAGTAAATATAGTAAATAATATGTTTTTTGAAAATGATGACTTAAATAATATTAATGGAAAACGTGACATGAATATTATGATTAATGGTGGATACAAATGTGTAATAAATTGTTGGTGGATTTAAAAGCAATTTTGTTCAAGACTCTATCAATAATTTGGCCCTGAAATCGGTATACTTAATATTAGTCCAAAAAAAGTAGGCATATTAAATTTGTATAATTATAGATAATGGATATTGATACATAAAAGAAAATCTGTATATCGCGGAAAAAATGTATAAAATATGTATGTATAAACCAGAAAAGAATGTTTAATAATGTTAAAGAATGTTAATATACACTATTTTTTTCTGGTCAAATTAACTAGAACTTTGGTCTCGACTTTGGTTAACTTAACAGAAATTCTGATCAACTTAACAGAAATTCTGGTCAACTTGACAGAAATTCTGATTAACTTAACAAAAATTCTGGTTGACTTTACAAAATTTCTAGTAAATTCATCACATGAAAATTTACATAAAAATACGTATTGCTCAAGGTATTACTTAAAAATGTACGTACACAAAATAATCGACTTTTATAAATTAAACAAAGAGATTAGGTTTTTTGAAGCAATGACGAAAAGACTAGAAAAGATAAATAGAAAGAAATATGATACAATTCAAATATATTTTTACCGGAAAAGACTAATACATAAAATAGTTATAAACTGAGATTCGCATATTCAATTGATTTACTTGTTAATTCCTTTGAAATATGAATCTGAGTTTATAACTATTTTGTTTGATTGAAGTTGTCGAATGTTGGAATGAATTTCGAATCTGTTTTTATGATTTTGATACGAGTGATTAGTAAGAATAGAATATATTTGTTTCACGTGAATTGAGCATTTAATTACGTAGTTATAGTCCCTCTTGGGTAATTCACTTTTGACTCAATTCTATGCGGTGGGTACTTGAGAACTATGATGTGTGTATACATCATCAGGGAAATCTGGCTCCGAATTCACGGATATTATAGAATATGAAGAGCAACTGGTAAATTCGTAAAATTATGAATAGTGCTCTATTCATCTGAAACTAATAAACCACAAAATAAGGACGTTCTACTTTCAGTGTCAGAAAACCGCCAATTTATGGAGAAAATTGCATCCTGCAAAAGCAACTTTCACGTTCATTATTTCTGCAGAGAAAAAGGAAATTGAAACCTTCAGTTGTGGAATTCAAGTTAATGTTTTCTTCAGCTTGATGATTCTTTTGAATATTTTTTTATGTAATTCTCCAAGCGTTGCTTTGAAATTTCATTTTGTTTTAATAATAAATTGTACTTTGTTTCTTTTGAAAAAATTGCCATTGAATGCAGAAAATGTTTTAATAATAACTTCACTTGAATTAAATTACATCATAAACTGCAAACAATATATTCTAGTTTATTTTCTGAATGTATATTTAATTTCTCAGTTTAATGCCTAACAAGTTCTTTTCATTTATGAAACTGGTTAACTGTTTTTAGCGTAACGAAAATGGAGTTTACTAATTACATAACATACAAGGAAACTGAGTCATTTCCAGTGAATGAATTCAAGAACAAGGTTAATTTCGACGTTGCAGAGGAAAGGGTCTAGGTTAATTAAATTTCTCTGATGATCGTTTAACTAATTATTCAAATGTGTTGCCTTAATGTAATAATTAAAAGAAACGAAAAAAAATTAATTACACTTCACTCCCAGGAAAAGTAACAATTTTATTTTCTTTTTATATAACAAATTTTATTCTTATCCAAGAAGTAAAATTTCATTTTCAACAAGAAAATATATTCTTTTCAAAAGGAGTTCAATTTCCATTAAAGTAAAGAGTAAACATTCAAAAAGAAATTATAAATAGTAAAAATGCGTTTTCTATCATTAATATTATTTTTCACGGGAATTTTTACACATTTATTTTTTAGTTTTCTTTTATACAATTCCGTAAAAAATATTTCTTTAGGCATATTTTTTAGGACATCAAAAGTCCGCTTATTCATGCGAGACTGACGATTTTTACGTCAGAGGGGATATGGACCAGAATAAAACGTTCTTCTGTTTCTGAAGCAAGAAAACAGATAAAAATACAAACACATAACTTTAAAAGTGAGAAATAATATTTGGTCTAAAAATAGAAATATATTTCTATTTGGATTCATTTAATTAAAAAATTACCAGATTGAAAATATTATTTTTACTGCGGTAATACTTTAAAGGATGCTCGAAAGGATGTTTAAAAAAATATTTCTAGAAAAAATATTCAATTTAGAATTTCATTTTGAAAAGAATCCTTTTCTTTAAAAAATTGCAGAATACAAGTCTTTTGTTTATTTGTAAGTAACGAGATATTAATAATAAAATCTAAAAGTACTTCAAAATTAATAAAAGGTGGAAAATATTTGACTCAAATAGTAAAACTACAATTATTGGTTTTACTTTATCTTTTATTATTTAAAATCTATAATTTTAATTTCAAAAATTCATATACATTTTACAATTTCAATAAGTATAATATGATTTATTTAGTGTTTGAAAAGAGTCGGTTTTTATTTTCGAGTATGTATTATCTTTTTAATGTACAACTTTTTTTCCATGTGATAGTACATATTGTTTAAATACATATTTTTTAAATAATATTGTTTAAATAATATTGTTTAAATAATATTGTTTAAATAATATTGTTTAAATACATATTTTTTAAATAATATTGTTTAAATACATATTGTTTAAATAATATTATTTAAATACATATTGCTTAAATACATATTGTTTAACTACATATTGCTTAATTACATATTGTTTAACTACATATTGTTTAAGTACATATTATTTAAGTATATAAATTTTTAAATACAATTTAATTAATTTACGTTGCTTTTAAACAATATTTTACAAAATTTGAATCAACGGAGTAATTTCAACCTTAATCAATTTTATACAAATATTTTGGTTAGTATTTTTCAATTTAAAATATTTCATCTACTTCTAAAGAATGTATGCAATGTTATATTAATTATTATTAATTTACATTATTAATTCATATTATTAATGTATTTTCAACAAGCTCTTGCATTCAATATTTACATTTATGTATACGTAATATGTAGTTTCTACAAACAAATTGTACCCCATATTAAATTTATAAATCTGATTTAAAGCAAAATGCAATTTCAGGCAACTCAAATATTTGCAAAGCTTTACAATTACTTTTTGATAAATAAATATCAAGTACACATGAATTAAGAAACGAATAATTATTTTTATTCAATCATATACTGGCACACAACATTAAAAGCAATTTATATATTAATGTAAAACCCCTAAAAATAATAACTACCAATAAAAA
Organism: Ganaspis sp. Gsp50; assembly: GCA_011057455.1. Classification (NCBI taxonomy): domain Eukaryota; kingdom Metazoa; phylum Arthropoda; class Insecta; order Hymenoptera; family Figitidae; genus Ganaspis; species Ganaspis sp. Gsp50. The sequence continues at coordinate 3,134 of WNHD01014681.1, read as the reverse complement.
GAAAAAAAAATCGATATACAGCCTACCAACATAAAAATTTCGCAACAATCCACCACCAGGTGGTGACACATCCGGGGTGCAGAAATGTTCACTTCTCAAAATCTTTCTCAAATTTCTCAAAATATTCACGAAAATAAGCCACGAATTTACAAAGAAAAAATCGGTAAGAAGGTTTCTACATTTTTTTAGTCACAAAAGGATGCATAAAACTTTGGAAAATGACAAGGGTTGTAAAATAGCTTGCAGACAAACAAATCAAATGTACTCTAGAGGTCACGGATTTCCGAACACATGAATTTGTTTTATACAAAAATTGGAATAATTTGAAAATTAAGTATAAAATTGTGTCTTAATATCGATCGCGAGCTTCATTTCCTATTTTCAGCACTGCACTGCGACAGTAAGGTTACGCGAGTATCACTTGTCACTTCCGCATGCAGGGTTGACATTTCATAGGCGCGATTATTGAGATTGTAACAAATATAAATCGACAGAGAGACAAAGTTCCCGTTTAGAAAGTTGTCGACAGTACAAGTTAAAGGATTGTATGTAGATTAATTGTACTTACAATACAGATCTTTGCAGGGAGAACATCTCGCACGTCAGGGTTAACCAGCTGATCACCGTAACCTTCTCCCTTCCACTAGATATTTGATGTACGCGACTGCGCAACGCACCAATTTACCTGAATACTTGACGTCACTTAGAATTTTGAATCTTCACCTGACAAACTCCACGTGTCAACTGTTCAAGAGTCGGTGGTCGACTGTCAGTAATTATTGTCTTCCAGATTCTAGATGATGACACAAATCATCTAGAAATCCCCTATCTCACTTTTGATTATACGCTTGAGCGCACTTAAACGTCATTCGTTCCCTGAAAATCGATCCTGTCACTAAAACGTTTAATTAAAGACATTTCTGGAAAAATTGTAGTGTAATTGCAACTTTGTTTTGAAAGAATACAATTTTAATTAATATTGTACATGCAAACTATATATTATGATATTGTACATCAACGATAATATATTTGACAACTTTTTCGAAAACTTATACTTTTTATATAATATGGTTTCTTATAATTACATGGTATTATAAGTATCGCTTATAAGTAGTATAAAAGTATCATATTTCTTATACTTCTTATACAATAGTTGACTCAAAGTGAGATAGAACTGTAATTAGCAGTTCGCAGAAATGTTTACATTGAATTAAATATCCGAAATAAAAACTTCTGTTTTTAAATATAGATTAGATAATAAAGGTTTTAAAAGAAATGTGGTACGTGGAAAAACAATATTTTTCTGGAACAGCAAAATGTTTCGCTAGAGTAATTATTTATATTCATCTATGTATATAATATAATTACAGCAACAGTAAAAAACTTTATTTTTATGAAACTTTTCGCTATTCTATAAATAAAGTGATAGTACACAATTTTTAGATTTTTTGTTTAGATGTTTTTTAATACAACACTGAGAGAAAAGAATTCCTGAAACAAGAATAAAAATATACTTACAACTTATTCTTGTTTCAAGAATATTTTCGATTCAAGAATACATATTCTAGGTCCGAATCTAAGAATAAAGTAGATTAGATCCAATGCATTTTTGCATTGAATCAAGAAAACTTTTTTCTCAGTGAACACTGTAAAAAGTAAATTTTATTTTAAGACAGGAAATGAGTCAAACAAAAATAATCTACACACGAATTTATTGCTTCTATGGACAAATTAGGTCAAGCAATGAGCAGCTCTTGTTTGAATTTTATAATTCTTCTAATATAAATAATATCACACTTTCTTAGAATATTCAAAAAATTGACAAAAATTCTGTTTGTTAATTAAACAAGATTTAGTTAATAAAACAAGCTAGTTTGTAACAAGTTTGTTACAAAATTTGTTTAATTTGTCTGTAATATTTCATTGTTTTGTTTTTGATAAGTTTAAAGGTACGTTTAAAATTGAAGACACGTTTAAAATTGAAAACACGTTTAAAATTGAAGATATGATTAAAACTGAAGATACCTTTAAAATTGAAGATACGTTTAAAACTAAAGATACGTTTAAAATTGAAGATATACGTTTAAAATTAAACATACGTTTAAAATTAAAGATACGTTTAAAATTGAAAGATTACGTTTAAAATATAAATAAATATCTACAAATTATTAAATACCTATAAATGAATTATTTGAATTTGAAGGATAAAGAGATTTTAAAACAATGATTCGAGAGTACGATAGATGTATATAAAAATATGTTCTGCCTTTCTTTCAGTTTTTCATCGTTTTGTTTATCGTTAATGACAAACTTATGGATACAGACATACAAAAATAATTTTTCTTAAATTATTCGAATATAGTTTATGAAGAACTATGTTTTAAAGAAGAATACTTTTACCATTTGAAATTAAAAGTTGGAATGTGCAAATGTAGTAAACACACAATGATAAAAGACGTCTCTTCTGAATCATGCATAGTATATACTTTGATTATACCATATCATGAACAAATTTGAGTCATTCGCAACGACAGAATACGATTATAAAAGCAACCAAAAATATGATCGTATAAGAAAAAATAATAGAAAATATTTTGTTGAAAAAAATAGCGCCATTCTCATACTAATTGGATTGCTTTTAGGGTATATAGTTTAAAAACTAAATGTTCGTTAAATGTATTTAAATGTTTAAACATCCGTTCAATTTTGTACAGTTTTCTTCTTTAACACAACTACGTCGATAGCATTTTATTTTTATATACAACACCTGCCAAGAGTAAAAGCTTTGAAATAGATCTAGTGGGCACCACTTGCTCTATTAGTTCACATTTTCAAATTTGTCTTTTAAGAATGCTTAAATTAAAATTAAAAAAAAAATACGAAGAACTTCTACCACGATCTCGAATAAAATTAGAATACTTATAAATTATTACACTGAAGAAAAAGTAATAGGTTTTACTACTTTTTAACTACTCTCGCAGTAGTACAATAAGTCCTCAACTCAATTTAAAAGATTGTATTGACTACCATAAAGTAGTTAAAAGAACTAGGAATGTAATTTGAACTACTACTTTAAGTATAGTAGATTTTACTACATATAGTAGTTCATTAATTCTGTAGTTGTACTTTAACTA
>WNHD01014677.1:0-12503 GCA_011057455.1 Ganaspis sp. Gsp50 | reverse complement strand
TGTTATTGATTTTATTAGTTTTGGGGGTAGTTTTGACTAAAGGAGTGGAGCCCAAAAATCGGGGACCGTAGATTTGAAGAGCCCAAAAATATTGGATTAATATAAGACAATTAAAAATATTGATTTACTAATTTTTCGCAATCTTTTATTGATTTTATTAGTTTTGGGGGGAGTTTTGACTAAAGGAGTGGAGCCCAAAAATCGCGAACCGTATATTTGAAGATCCCAAAATTATTAGATTATTTCAAGGCCATTAAAAATATGAATTTTGTAATTTTTCGCAAGGTGTTACTGATTTTATTAGTTTTGGGGGTAGTTTTGACTAAAGGGGTGGAGCCTAAAAATCAGGGACAGTATATTTGAAGAGCCCAAAATTATTAGATTGTTCTAAGGCCATTAAAAATATGAATTTTGTAATTTTTCGCAAGTTGTTGTCATTTAATGAGTTTTTGGGGGTATTTTGACTAAAGGGGTAGATCTGAAAAAGTGAGTGAATATTTTTTGAGGGTGAACATAAGTAAATCTGTATCGATGTATACATTCAATGACTTTAGAGTCTTTAATTTTTTTGTTATTTTTAATGGTTTTGTGGTAGTTTCTAAAGTAGGGGTTGATCTGTTTTAGGGGGTGGAAATATTTTTTGGTTGTTTCATATTTTTAGTATTCATATGTTTTTATAAACATTATGATAATTTACAATGCTCTTAGCATCTTTCAATTAAACAAATAAATTTAAAGTTTTTTGAAGGGTAGTTTTCGGGGTGAAGGCTGTGTTATTTATTGTTGAGTAGGGTGTTTTTGTGAAGCCCAAAAAAATCCCAAAATTATGACATATCGATCTTGTTGATATTTTCATTTTTTAATTCTGGGAGGTGCCAGCTTAATGTAAAACTGGCACCTCCATCAAAAATACGTTTTTTCTCGTAAACCAAGTGAGACCAAAATTTTTTGTTGGTGGCCAAAAAAAGCCCAAAATTCTGAGCTAGTAGTTATTTTAAAATTCGATTGTGGAGGTGCTAGGTTAACGGACCTCCCATTTTGTACTTTAATTATCAACTCAATATATTAAAACCTCTTTCACGACTTTTTTAAAACTCGTTTTATACCGAAATTAGTGACACAACATTTTAGGACCACTTTTAGGACTTTTAAAAAACTCGTTTTATACCAGAATTAGCAACACAATGTTTTAGGACCACTTTTAGGACTTTTAAAAATCTTGTTTTATACCGGAACGAGCGACACAATTGTTAGAACCACATTTAGAACTTCGCAAAAAGTCCTCTTAGTACTCTAATGATGGACTTAAAAATTTAGAACCACATTTAGGGCAACTTAAAAACTCAGTTTAGTCCTCTCATTATCGACTCTATATTTAAGGACCACATTTAGGACTTCGCAAAAAGTCATTTTAGTACTCTTACAATCGACTCTATGTTTTAGGACCCCATTTCGGACTTCTCAAAGACTAATTTCAGTACTTTAATTATCGACTCAATATTTTAGAACCACGATTCGGACTCATCAAAAAGTCCTTTTAGTATTCTTATTATCGACTCAATGTTTTAGGACCACATTAAGGACTTCTCAAAAAGTTATTTTAGTCATCTAATTATTGATGCAATATTTTAGGACCAAATATAGGACTTAGCTAAAAGTAATTTTAGTACTCTTATTATCGACTCAATGTTTTAGGACCACATTAAAGACTTCTAAAAAGTAAGTTGAGTACACTAATTTTCGACTCAATATTTTAGAACCATATTTCGGACTTCCTAAAAGTCATGTTAGTACTCTTATTATCTACTCAATGTTTTAGGACCACATTCAGGACTTTCCAAAAAGTCATTTTAGTACTCTAATTATCGACACAATAATTTAGGACCATATTTAAGACTTCTAAAAAGTAAGTTGAGTACACTAATTTTCGACTCAATATTTTAGGACCACATTTAGGACTTTAAAGGAACTTGTTTTATATCGGACCAAGCTACACAATATTTTAGAACTACATTTAGGACTTTCGAAAAACTCTTTTTATACCGGAATTAGCGACACAATAAGTTAGGACCACACTTATAACTTCTCAAATACTCATGTTAGTACTACAATTATCGACTTAATATTTTAGAACCACATTTAGGGCAACTCAAAAACTCATTTTAGTCCTCTAATTAGCGACTCTATATTTAAGGGCCACATTTAGGACTTCGCAAAAAGTCATTTTAGTACTCTTATAATCGACTCAATGTTTTAGGACCACATATAGGGCAACTCAAAAACTCATTTCAGTCCTCTAACTAGCGACTCTATATTTAAGGACCACATTTAGGACTTCGCAAAAAGTCATTTTAGTACTCTTGTTATCGACTCAGTGTTTTAGGACCACATTGAGGACTTCCCAAAAAGTCATTTTAGTACTCAAATTCTTGACTGAATAGTTTAGGACCACATTTTGAATTCCACTAAAATTCATTTCTGGACCGGTATTAGAAATTCTTTAATTTAGGAGTACATATAGGACTTTCAAGAAACTCTTTTTATACCGGAATTAGCGACACAATATTTTAGGATCACTTTTAGGACTCTTTTAAAACTCGTTTTATACCGGAATTAGCGACACAATATTTTAGGACCACTTTTAGGACTTTTAAAAAACTTTTTTATACGGAAACGAGCGACACAATATTTGAGAACTACATTCAGGACTTTCCAAAAACTGTTTTTATAACGGAATTAGCGACACAATAAGTTAGGACCACATTTAGGACTTCTCAAAAACTTATTCGAGTTCTCTAATTATCGACTCAATATTTTAGGACGATATTTAGGACTTCGTAAAATCTCATTTTAGTACTCTAATTATTATCGACACAATAATTTAGAACCACATTTAGGACTTCGCAAAAACTCATTTTAGTACTCTAATTATCGACTCGATATTTTAGGACCACATTTAGGCTTTCGTAAGAAGTGATTTTAGGACATTGAACTTTTCAGAACATTAGTGAAATCTTGTACACTGATTTGAATTAGTCAGTATTGCTAAATTACTTTTAGTTAACCTTTTTTAAATTATTGTTAGAAACTACCAAAGAAAAAGGTGAAATTTTACTAAGCATCTAGTAAAAATACTTACTAATTTAAATTGTTGGACGTCTTTTCACGAATTGAGGGTCTGCGTACTACATCTGCCTGTACGTTCGAACGCTTTGTCTGTCTCTTTTTTCACAAGATAAGATGATCAAATAATTATCTGATTTTTCAAATTCAAAAAAAAGTAAAAGTAAAAATTTTATTGGATAGAGCTAATGTCAGCCCATGTTTTTCGTTAAGGAAATTTTTTTATTTGACTTTTATTTTATAAGATAAAAAATAATAACCATGTTTTTTTAATAGTACAAAATAATTAAATTTTAACAATCAACTCGTGATTTCTCGTAAACGCAATAAGTGTCTGAAAACTTTTAAAAGTACTAATTTAGTGTAGACAATTATTAATTTGAAGTAATAAAGTATTTAAATTACTAATTAAAATTGTTAAATTAATTTTTAATTAAGTTTTAAAATATTAAAATTACTTATTTAGACTCGAAAATTACTAATTTGAAATAAATTTGATTTAACTTTCTAATGGAAATTTCTTAGTTAAATTTTAATTAATTGGTAATTAATTAAAACTACTAATTTAGATTATTAATTTGAAATAATGAAGTGCTTAAAAAAGTAATTAAAATTGTTAAAACTAACTTTTGATTAATTTTTAATCAATTGAAACTACTAATTTAGAGTTCAAAATGATTCATTACAAATAATAAAGTTTTTAATTTACTATTTGAAATTTTTTAAGTAAGTTTTAATTAATTAAGTTTTAATTAATTTAGAGTTATAATTAATTTAGATTATATTCATACCCAAAATCTTGTACGTAATAAGGTATTAAAATGTGTACGACAAAACCTTTTACTTTGATCTAACTCTAATTGAGAATGCAACATTTAAATCATTTATGATACTGGACAGATTATTATCTATCATCACAAATGATTTTCATGATTTTATTCAAATCAAATTTAATTTAGAAAATCAAATTCCATTTATAATATTTCTTGACATTGTGTAGCATTCATTTGTTTTAAATCACAAGCTCTAAACTGACATAACGTTGTATTGATTTTTTTAAATTTCACTCAAAGAGAAGTTTGCTGCTAGTGACTTTATCGAAAAGCCCATATTATTTTCATGTCTTTCGTTAAATGTGTGTGTGAAAACAAACTTTCTGATTGGCTAGCTTGAAAATTAATTTATTTAAATTCTATGGGGTATTTTAAAAATCTAAAAAATAGTTATGGCTGCAAATTTTTTGAACTGCTTGCCCATATTCTGTGATATAGTACTTTTAAATCACGCTGTATACTTTTTAGATGAAAATGAGTTCATTTAGACTATTTTTGGAAAATCGAAAATCGGCACGATTACAAGGGTTCCCTATGAGGAAGCAATAAAGTAATAATTTCTGTAAATTCGAGTTTAGTTATTTTCCTGATTATTTCACGAAAAATAACTTGGCGCTTGATTTAAATCTTAAGCTATTATTTAACCTTTCTATTAAATTAATAAATTAACATTAAAAATTAACTTTTGAAAATAAAATAAAGGTTATAGTATATAACCTCTAAAAAACTTACTTGACATGTATTCGCAAGATTTATTTGTTTATTGCACACTTAATTAAATATTTATTAATAAAATTAATGTTGTACATGTTTTTTCTTTCTATCCATTGTGTTTTGAGTATTTATTAGTACATTTAGAGGGCTAACACTTTTTTCAAAATCACGAAGTTATCAACTGCGGAGGAAATTTTCTATATCGACACTACCCAAGATTCTATACATTTTGAAATTTAATATGATTTATATTATCAGTATAAAAGCTTTTTAACTGAAAATTAAGCGCAACGGCGCATATAACAAATTGTAATATTAATCGTAGGAAAACAAAAGTCGAAAGATAAGCGCAACGGCGCACGTGACAGGTTACAAAACATCGAAATGAAAATAGAGGTAACGGCTGAAACTTAATCGGAGAACCGGCATAGAAATGTCATTCAGCGTTCTCATCGCGTTTCTTAGTTACACTAGTTCCTTCTTGCTGATCCTGCCTCGGATCTGTCGGTGTAACTTCGGAGTTTGCAGAAGAAGGCTCGCCCTTATCAGGCATCATCAAGCTCAGCTCTTTGATTGTCGACTCGTCGAGTAATGGTTTCAACTGAGATACTACGCGTTTAGACAGTTTATCCTTATCCTTGCGATTCATTGCCAAGGGTTGTTCTAGCTCGGAAAGTGGGGAACTGGCAGCCGGAGGTTGGTCTGATTCGACCGATTTGTCACGCGTCGTGAAGAGAGAAATTACAGTTGTTCCTCTTGATGTCCCTTGGTTGGTAGATTCCGGGTGGCTTGAAATATCCATGTTCAGCAAATGTTGCGCGAGCTCATTGCGCTGGATGATGCCGTCTGCGACCATCCTCTTGTGGCATTTGGAACAGTTTGCATTTGGGAGATTCTTAGGCCTCCAGCAGACTTTGCACCTTCGATTCTGTGGTAGATTGTACTGACCGGGAGTAAAATGTGGCCATGGAGTCAATCGTTGGTGTTAAAGTTGGGGTGCGCGCATCTCTGGCAAAAATTGCCGTTGTATGGCTTACGGGAAGAGTGATAGCTATGTCCAATTTGGTCACAATTCAGGCACCCTTTTGGAGCCTTAGGCCTTAGGAGGGACGCACGCAGTTCAACGATAGCGCGGTAAACTTTGTTTATCTTTCCTTTGAATAAATCTCTAGTTCGTTTGTATATATCCTCCAAGTGAGTATAGTCCATCAGGAGCGCATCGTAATCCTCCTTGTAGGAACTTAAATCTGCCTGAAGTTTCTCGGATTTTTTCTTGAGATCAGTGAGCTCCTGGTTAGATTTATTTCTCGGATTTTTTCTTGAGATCAGTGAGCTCCTGGTTAGATTTATTTAATTGATCAGTAAGGTCTCATCTCTCATGGGTTAATTCCAATAGCATTTTATATTGGTTACCCACATCACTGGTTGCGTTGGTTGTAGCTGCCTCCTTAGCTTCGGTTAGTTCCTTGCGTAGCTCAGTGGCGTTCTGATTTGCGTCGTCCAGTTGTTTAACTAGAACAAACCGGGTGTTTAACAAAGCTTCAAAGTCAGTTTTGCTGAGCATGACGGTACCGAAACGTTTCTCAATAAACTCTAAGCTAACGGCGTTCAATTGCTCTGCAGAGGTGGTTACCAAGCGTAGGATTGAGGTTTCAGAGAAGGTTGTGGCAGATATAGTGCTACTTGATGACGCGTCCATGGTGAGAGTGTTGAATCTGAAATATATATACAAGTAGTTCGCGGCTTAAGATTTATTCTTTTTAATTTTAAAACGTTAATATGGTATTTGCCAATTTTTTTTCCATTCATGTCGCTGATGATGACTACCATGGGTGACAATTTCTTGGTCACTAGTACTGGTCCTTTAAATCGAGGGTCCAATTTAGAACTGTAGCCACGCATGGCGTTAGATAGGGTGTTGTTTGGGTAGAAAACGTAATCTCCGATATCGAAGTTAACATTGTTTTTCCGATTTTTATTATAATTACGACTTTGCTTTGGCCATTAAATTCTCTACTTTCTTAAGCAGAGCGTCTATTCGCTTCATACGTTCCAACCAATCGCTAACATCTTCGCTGTCAGACGCAGGTGCTGGGCCGGCGCTGGTCAATTGCTCACCGGTACGCCGAGGATCGCGAGCAAAATTAAGGAACGCGGGAGTGACACCTTACGACGAGTGGACGGTTGTGTTATAGGCGAATTGGATCTCTTCGAGAGAGGAGTCCCATTCGCGATGGTTATCTGTAAGTACACTGGCTACCATACTCTTAAGGTCGCGATTAGAACGTTCCACAGGATTAGACTGCGGGTGGTAAACGGGAGTGGTACGTTATACTGAACCGATTTTTCTAAGGAATTTAGTGATCGTTTGATTCACGAATTCCGTCCCGTTGTCAGTGTGGAAAACATTCGGCGCTCTCCATCTATTGACTAAAGTGTTTAGGCATTTAACGATTTTTGGATCATCTGCTTTGGAAAGTGTAAAGCAATCCATGTATCGCATATACTGTGTATGCCATTGACTCAATTCAAGCAAGCCCTACTTGACTTATTAGTATAAAGGGCTCTCATGCCTATGACGTATAAATTCACGCTTAAAAGGTAAGTACAGCGTTAAAGCATCAACTACGTTCATGCTACAAAAGCTAGATCTTTCTTTCCGTGCATATAATACTAAAACTGTATAAGGCCTGGAAATAAATAAAACATTTGTCATTCCGCACAGCATCAGAAATTACATGAATTTTACCAGACGATTTCAGTAAAAGTTTTGGAATATTCCATCAGAGGTTCAGGTAAGCTTGGAGTATAAAAATATCCTTATATGTAGTAAGTTTACAGGCATATGTTGTGATAAATATATCACAAATTTCACTCATATATTCCATTTTACAAGAAGCTTATTTGAACCTTGCAAGGTATTATTCCGAAACTTTTACTAAAAATAAGTCTCAAATAAGGTTTTGGTGACTTCTGGTGTTATGTGGGATGTATCATTAAACATTTTTTAAGAAAATTAGTTTATTCTATCTATAATTTTGTTAATTTGAGCTTGCATCATTTTAACAATTATATCCTTCACAGCGTTCATGATATTGGAATATAGAGATTCTATCATTGTATTAAACGGTTTTAAGCCGGTGAAAGAAAAATCAATACTTCCTACGTTTATTATTTTTACGTAATTAATCTTCGCTTTCCAAGGATCCACTCTCTTATCAATTGATACTTTGGCTTCTATACCAACTTTACTTAGCGACAAGGAAATTTTTCCGTCGAAAGTCATCCATCCCAGAGTCAACTAAAAAAGTATGTAATATGTTTATTTAGATACTTATATACATATACACGGGGAAACAATTTACAGCAAATATTCCAAATTCTTTCTCAAGCAGTTCAAAAGTTGTTTTTAAATAAGGATGTAACAGAAACTTTGTTTCATATAAAAGAATAGAATAGTGATGGTTATAGCGCATAAAAATTGAAAAGAATAGTATATATTAAATTTCGAATACAGCCTAAGAATCTAGTTTTAGAGCCAAACTATCGTCATTAGTTATTTTCATGTGCAAAATACTTCCTATCTTTGCCATTCTGACCAAATTTAAAACTTGTTTTTTCACTCCCTTCTGGAAAATCCTGTATAGCATTCTACATAGAAACCTATATAGGGACATATATACAAATTATATAAGATTCTGTCGGAATCTATACAAGAATCTATATAGGTAGCTCCTACAAGGAAATCATATATCAACGTATGGGTGAGTTTTTCTCAAGTGTCATAGGTCAAAAATTCTATCCGATTGAAACTTTGACAAATTGTTGTCCTATATGATGGTAGTTTACTTAACAAAAATTTTTAATATCGGGTAAATATTTGAGGGGGGAGAGGGGTTTTAATTTTTGACTTTTTGTATGACACCGTTGACTTTCATGATTTCTTACTGTTCTAATATTTATTAAAAAAAATTCTTACTTTATCAGTTTCGATAGATTTTTTGCTGCTCTATTTTCGTAGATTTAGAGTTCTGATTCCACTCTCCCCCCTTAAATATTCACCCTATTTTAAAAATGTTTGCCATGTAAACTATCATCATATAAGACAACAATCTGTCAAGGTTTTAATCGGATTGAAGAATTTAGCTTTTTAAACCTGAGACACTTGAGAAAAAATTACCCATATAGGAATATACAAATGTGTCTACCTGTTGTTCCTATATACACTACCGGCCAGAATTAAGAGACCACCCCATTTTTGATGAATGAAAAACGCGTTTAAACATGAAAAGTATAAAGTATAAAATTCAGGTTCATTTTTTCCTAAAAGGCAATAAAATTCAGAAAAAATTAGACATAATTAAAATCTTTTTGTCAATTTTTCAGTTGTATATCTTTAAAAAAGTGTATTTTGCAGTGTTCTTTAAAAATTGAAATAATTTCTAAAATAATAACCGTTTTTTATTGGTCCAAGCCTTATTTTAAAGATAATTTCCAGTAGAACTCGAGTAACTTATAGATATTAATGCACAATTTTTTTCTTGAAAAATGCAAGCCTCCAAAGTTGCATTAAAAATGTTCGAAAATTTCAAACGCATGTTTTTAATACAAAAATGTTCTATAAAATTTAAGAAAACACATTTCTTCAAAGTTTAAACTACTTTTCTGTTTTATATATTTTACAAATCTATTATAATTTTGGTGCAAACATATAATACTAAAACATATAACATAATATCAATTTTTCGAACTTTTTTGATGCAACTATGGAGGCTTACTGTAGGAAATTACCTTTAAAATAAGCCCAGGGCCAATAATAAACATTCATTATTTAAGAAATTATTTCAATTTCTATAAAACACTGCAAAATCCACTTTCTTAAAGATATCTAACAGAAAAATTGACAAAAAGACTTTAACAGGTCTCATTTTTCTGTAAATTTGATTGCTTATTAGGAAAATACTGAACCAGGATTTTATTTTTTATATTTTCATGTTTAAACATGTTTTTCATTCATCAAAAAAGAGGTGGTCTTTCAATTCTGGCCGGTAGTGTAAATTCGTATAGGTAATTATATGTTGACATATGGCATTTACATAAGTCACTTATACAGGATATTATAAAGACTCCTTCTTAGGATGCTATAGGTTTCATCGCAAAATTCTCGTACTCCTATGTAGAAATCTATATTGTTTATCATGTAGGAATTCATAAAGGTTCCTATATAGAAAGAAACATGTCAATCAAAAGATCTTTTATTTACATTAAGTCAGGCATGTAGCTGATAATACTCAAGCTTTGAATAAGCGCCTCATGATTAGCTTTTGCATATGTTAGCGTCTGCGCAAATATGTTGGGATTCCCAACTCTTCGCAATGAAAACGATCTTCTGTACAGGCGCTAACAAACCCAAGAGCGTATATTAAGTCGCTTATTGACTGGCGCATTATAAGCTAGATGGTGTACCCTGTTTCATTCCTACAAAGAATCCTATATATTTTCCTATATTGGAATTCCTATATAGGTTTTCATATTATTAAATATTTTCTAATCAACTCACACACTTGTAACCTTCACACACTTAGACACATCATCTCTAACCATATTAACATACCAGAGAAAGATACAAGGTAAGTTATGAGGAACATGTTTGGAAATATATTCCAAGTCAGGTGAGCCGTGGGGTCTAATGGGCTCGCGTTAGGTCGTTAGTTTACGTAGGTTCGATACTCATTAGCGTCAAGATTTTTTCAAGTATATTTAATTTTAATAAACTTCGTTAATATGTTTAGAAATGATATGTTTAGGTGTGGGAAGAATACAAGTACGTAAATTGGTTTAAAAATAATTAATAATGTGAAGACCTATATAGAAAGTTTGTCAATCATTTACTTACAATCAATCAATTAATACTTAACAATCAATTATTGTTATCCAGAAATAACAGCTAAACAGTTAGACGCGATGTCTAACCTTTATATTTTTATTTTAGGTGTTCGGTATTGTAATATCAGACCTAACGGGTCGGAATAAAACAAATAATTAATATTCCTTTAATGTTTATTTTAAAATTAATGTTTGTTTATAAAGTTACATATTACAAATTCGTAATTCGTGTCCGTGAAGAGCCAATAATCGTTATAAAATTATGTATCCAAATCAATACGCTTTCATAATAGAAATATTGTGAAAAGGTTGCTGATCGATGTATACAGAGAACCGCGTGAGAAACGATTCTTTGCACTTACTCGAACAGAAAGAATGAACTTGGAAGACAACGAGTCTACTCGACAAGATTTAACTATGATAGTTCATTAAGACTTTTGACAATTAGCTGTAGAAAAACAGGGGCTTATATTAGCTGAGGTAAGCTTATACTAGTCTTATAGTAAGATCTAGTGGTTTGGGGGTGAGATTGTATGTACTATGATAAAACGTGGAAAATCGCGTACAATAACATTCCATACTAAAACGTGGAAAGTCACGATCTGCTAGATGGCGATGATGAGTAATAATTGAAGTATAATCTTAGTTTTAGGTTTTATGAAGTTACAGAATCTTACATTAAACATAACGTTTTGTTGTAATTATCGTTTTGTTACGTTTCAATTAATTATTTAAATTTTATTCTAATTAATTAATTGTATATTTGTAACATCAAAAATATATAGTTTTGACACTTTACGGAGTGATATATGAAGGTCGAATCTCTGATTTATTTAATTCAAACCATTTCTACTTGTTTTAAATTTATGGGTTTTGCTGAAATGACTTTATAATGATACCTTTAATTTAATTACTTATTTATTTATTTGAATATTTCAAGTTAATGTACAACATTAATTATCTAGAAATGTAAAGAAAATTTATGAGGGATGTGTGTGTGTGTGTGAGTGTGGGTGTGTATGAATTAGTTAATGAACGATACGTTTAAAATACCATGAAATTATGTTGCTGTCGTTGATCCAGAACAGTTTGCTTATTGAGTGCTCCTTTCTTTAGTCTTAAATTTACAACCGATATTCGGAGGGCAAATTTTAATAAATGAAATTGGATTTTAATTACTTTAAATTAAACCCGGAAACTCAGTAATGAACCAATGGTTTAATTCTATGTTACTTGATTTTTTACATTATTTTTCGTATTATATTTACGTCACACAAAACCTTTCGACAAATCAGAAAACGTTTTTAGAAAATACGCGACGGGACTATTGCTAACATTGCAGAGCCGAGGAACTATTCGTTTCACGGATGCTGGCAGTTGACAATTTGGAATTTGACTTGATGGTTTATATATCATAAAATTGGTTGTTGGGGTTTATTCAATTTTGCAAACTTGCATTTTGAATGAGATCTGGTGTTGTAAGACAAGCCAGATTCTGTTATGTTGTTCATCTTATTTAGAAATCTTTTTTAATTTAAAAAAATCACATTGCTTTTAATTTATATTACAGATTTCGAACTTATTTATATTTTATATTTATTTAATACATCGAGTCTTTTAATCTTGTTTCGAAAGGAGTGAAGCCTTTGTCATAATAATGATTTGTCGTAAGTTTATTATGACTTTTTAATTATCTTCGTTTGACCTAAAATTTAGTCTTAATTTATATTTGACAAATAATAAATAATTTAATTATGTCACTTGCCTTCTTTTACTTTATTGCAAATCTCGATAAAGAATACTTTTATAATTTTTAAACTTCATAAGCAATCTCTTCTTTTGTGAAAAATTACAAAATTACTTATTGTAATGTGTGAATGGTATATGTCTTGATTACAATAATTCCGTTTATTCCAGAATTCGCGGAATGACTACATAAGTTTATCT
>WNHD01014663.1:0-11819 GCA_011057455.1 Ganaspis sp. Gsp50 | reverse complement strand
ATTCAATTTGAATAATTTAATTTGTTTCCAATTTTAAATAGAGCCTACTATGTTCCCACAAATCTGGACAAGAAGCTCATAGATTCTTGGATGAAAATAAGTGACCGTGATTCATTTTTGACTGCCCGAAGTCTAATTGAAAATGAGGGTCTCCTTATAGGAGGAAGTAGCGGAGCAATTATGTATGCTGCTATTAACTTGGCTAAAAATCTACCCGCACATAAAAAAGTGGTTGTTTTATTAGCTGATGGAATTCGAAATTACATGACGAAATTCGTTTCTGATTATTGGATGGAAAGCCACGAATTTATGGTAATCCATAAATCCATAAATCATAATAATTTTTCAAATCCAAGAATGATCAAGATCTTTTGTTTTGTAAAGACAAAACTTTTTAAAACAACTTTTTACCTCTTTCAGAGTCCGCCAGAGTCTAAGGAAAATAACAAACGTTGGTGGAATCTTCCTGTTTCCAGTATAAAATTAGTTAAACCTGATTTTCTTCCGAAAGGAGCGTCTTGCAGGGAAACGTTGGATATTTTACAAAAAACAAAGATTCATCAAATTCCGGTGATGGATGAGAAGAATAAGATACAAGGGATCATTACCTTGAGTAATATATTAAGCAATTTGATTTCGGGAAACGTGAAGGATGAAGAGGCGGTGGAAACAATCGTAATGAAGAGATTTCCACAAATAAATTTATCAGCGACACTTGGCAAACTTTCAAGAATCCTTGAAAATGAACAATTTGCTATTGTTCTAAACGATCTCGAAGACAAATCATTCATGGGAATTGCAAGTCAAGAAGATTTGTTTCATTTTATTAAGAACCTCTGAATTTCCCAATGAAAACATTAAACTGTTTAATCATAATCAATTCATTACTTTGTGGTAAATTGAAACTACACATGTGATATCAACTACATTTTTTCTATTTTTACTATTTCTGATTTGTTATTTAATCCAGTTTAAAATTCTATTTCCATTTCTATTTTTAATGTTAGCTTCCAATTCTATTTCAAATTCTAATTCAAATTCTATTTCAAACTCTATTTCTAATTCCAGTCTCCAAATCAATTCCATTTCGAATAATTCTAAATTAATTTATCATTGTTTTCTAGTTCCAGTCTCTAAATCAATTCCATTTCGAATCATTCTAAATTAATTTATAATTGTTTTCTAGTTCCAGTCTCCAAATCAATTCCATTTCGAATCATTCTAAATTAATTTATAATTGTTTTCTAGTTCCAGTCGATCTTAAATCAATTTTCTAATAATAACAATAATAATAATAATAATAATAATAATAATAATTCTTATAATTCAATTTTCAATTCAACTTTCAATTAGACTGCTAATGCATTTTAAAATTCAGAGTAACTCCTCTGATTCAAATTTCATCAGATCTTGATTTTTCAAACTGCGAAGTTTTCATGACAAAGCTGGAAAAATATTAAACAAAGCATAAATCATTCATTATTTCTATCTTTAAAACCATTAATTATTCTAATTAGAAGCAATCAAGTTCTCCTTAGCGCGAATTTAACCGTGAAGATTAGTTATTAAGTAGGACTTTGTTCCTCAAAATGTATAAAATGATTTGATAAAAGCGTCACACAGAAACTATTTGCCTTTACTTTTTTGCTATAGTGTGTGCGGTTTCAAGACGTAAAAATGCTAAAAGACTTTTAGTCTCCACTGATCCTCATTAACTGATTGTCAAACACGCACGGAGACAAAAATAACTTTTTCATTGAGAACCTTTTGAGCACATAATTCAGCAACTGCATACAAAGTACATTATTCTTCTAAAATCATTACCAAATATTCTGAAAAAACAAAAAATAAATTAAAGATGGAACAGGTGAGACCTGATAAACCGCAAAAATGTACATGGAAACCAAATGCGAAAGACACACCTCATACGAAACGTAGTTTGTAAGTATAAACGAGATGTTGGACTTGAAAAATAAATTTTAAACTTTAAAAATCACTTTAAAGTAAAGAATTAATTTAAAAATTTTTGAAATTACTTAAGTAAAGAAGTAATTTCAAAATTTTGTAATTTACTTTAAAGCAAAGAAGTAATTTTAATTTTTTGAAATTACTTTAAAGTCTGCAAATATTGTTTGATGTCTAAAAATAGTTTTTAAGTTCTAAAATTAGAATTTAAAGTCTAAAGATAATTTTAAAAAATAATTTGATGATATTCAAAGTCTTAAAATTAAAACTTTTCGGATTTTTGAGAGAATATACTTAAGTGGAAAATAATAATGAGTACATTTTTACCTATTTTTAAAATAATGTTCTTTACTATCAATTTTGATGATAAGGTTGATAAGCTATCGCTAGCAGTTCATTCAATTCTTATTTTCACGAAATAAAAACAAGCTATGATTATTAAAAAATTGATTGTATAAATACCATAGTATCTAATAAAGAAATACAATCTAATAATAAATTACAATCTAATATTAAATTACAATCTAATATTAAATTACAATCTAATAATAAATTACAATCTAATAATAAATTACAATCTAATAATAAATTACAAGGAATTATAAATATACGGGTACAAAATATTTGTAGTTTAATAGTAACAACAATAATGTTTAAGTACTAAAATTAAATGAAATATGAAATTGGAATAAAATTGATAGATATTCAATTTATAATTTAAAATCACGGAATTATAAATTCAATCACTTATAATGTGCTTTTAAATCTATGATTGAGTTTTTATCTTTGTTTTGATTATTTTATCTCAATTTTTAATTTACGAGTTGCAATTTATGAGTTTTTAACTTGTTGAAACCATTGTCTAATTTATGGAAACCTCATGATAGAAAAGGCTATAAAATAGAAATAAATGTCTTTCAGTTACTCAACATTAAAAGTAAATTACCGACATTATTTTGATTTTTAACAGACATGTAGATAGAAGCAAGATATTGCCAAATATTTTGGAAGCAATTGGAGAAACTCCTATGGTGCGCCTGAATAAAATTCCAAAATTACATGGAATAAAGTGTGAAATATGTAAATATTAGAAAAATTTCAATATAAACGAGATTTAACGAATAATCTAAAATGACATAAAAATTGTTTTCAGTGGCAAAATGCGAATTCATGAATCCTGGAGGATCAATGAAAGACAGAGTGGCAAATCGAATGGTTCAAGATGCAGAGGAAAAGGGTTTATTGAAACCAGGTGATACGGTCATCGAGCCAACAAGTGGAAATACAGGTGTTGGAATTGCAATGGTAACTGCTGTCAAAGGCTACAATTGCGTGACTGTAATGCCTCAATGGATGTCTAATGAAAAACAATACACAATGCAAGCTCTTGGAGCACAAGTCGTTCGAACTCCTGAGGCAGGAGTATGGGACAATCCTAAAGGACCGTTTATGATTTCAGAAAAAATGCGTCAAGAAACTCCAAACAGTGTCATTTTGAACCAGGTTTGTCTTCTCAATTGTCAGCAAAACAAAAAAATCTTTCCAAAAATAGAAACAAAATTAAAAATTTAATCGTCCAAACTATCCAAATTTTAATTAATTGCTTCCTCATAGAGAAAGTTTTCTTTTAATTTCAATCCACACAAATTTGTATATCAATACAATTTAAATTTAAAATAAAATTTAATTTGGATTTAAAATTAATTCACAAAGTTTGAAGTAGACAATAAGATGGTAAGAAGTACACAAAAAGTTAATTTTTTCAGTGCCAAAGAGTTAATTTTTTCAGTACCAAAAAGTTAGTTTTTTCAGTACCAAAAAGTTATTTTTTTCAGTGCCAAAGAGTTAATTTTTTCAGTACCAAAAAATTCGTTTTTTTAGTACCAAAAAGTTAGTTTTTTCAGTACCAAAAAGTTAATTTTTTCAGTATTCAAATCCTTCGAATTCACTGGCTCATTACGATACAACTGCGGATGAAATTTGGGAACAAACAGGAGGAAAAATTGATTATTTCGTGGCTGGATCTGGAACTGGAGGAACTCTGACCGGAATCGCTCGTAGGCTTCGAGAATTATCGCCTCAGACAAAAATAATCGCTGTTGATCCCAAAGGAAGTCAAATGGCAGAGCCTCCCGAACTGAACAAGACTTCGGTGACTTTTTGGGAAACTGAGGGAATCGGGTAAATTTCTTTCTGAATACTTGAAATATTTTAAATCATCTCCGGATGGTGAAAAAATGAAGTAGGTACCTGGATAACAAAAAGAAAGTTTAATTGTTAATTTGGACAAGATTTAAATCGAGAATATAAAAATACAAATTTAAATACATTTAATTTAAATTTAAATACAAATTAAAAAACTAAAAAAATTGTATTAAAAACTACAAACTAAAAAAAAACTAGAAACAAAATTAAAAACTAGAAAATTTAAAAAATTAATTTCAGTCACGTATACGTTCCTGCGAATATGGATAGAAATGTGATAGACGAGTGGGTGAAATCCGAAGATCAGGACACTTTTCTGAATGCCAGGAGTCTAATTCGAGAAGAGGGTTTACTTGTTGGAGGAAGTTGCGGTGCAGTTTTGTCCGCTGCGTTGAAAATAGCAAAAGATCTTCCAGAAGATAAACGCGTTGTGATTCTGCTACATGATGGCATTCGAAATTATTTGACAAAATTCGGTTTCCGATTATTGGATGGAAAGCAGAGGATACCTAGTGAGTCGATAAACTTATATTTTTGTACCAAAAGAATTTTAAGTTTTGAAAATAATTTTTTTTTTGACAATTTGTTTTCTTTTGACAATTTGTTTTCTTTTAACAAAATTGTTTTCTTTTGACCAATTGTTTTCTTTTGACAAATCGTTTTCTTTTCACAAATTGTTTTCTTTTGACAAAATTGTTTTCTTTTGACAAATTGTTTTCTTTTGACAAATTGTTTTCTTTAAATAAATTGTTAACTAAAATAAACTTTTATTTAAATAAATATTTTAGTTAAATGAACTTTTTTTAAAACTATATATATGTTATATTTTATGTGAAATTGAAATACTGCTAATTTTTAGGATCCTCCTGAGCCGATTGAAAGTAACAGATGGTGGTGGAATCTTCCTGTTTCGAGTATCCAGTTAAATAAACCTGTTGTTGTTTCCGAAGGGACAGCTTGTGAGAGTGCGATGCAAATCTTTCAGGAACAAGGATTTCACCAGCTTCCGATCACGAACAAAAATAACCAAGTTGTTGGTTTCATAACACAGAACTTGATTTTAAGTGGCTTGATTTCAGGAAAAGCAGAAAAAATCGACGTTGTGGATAAACTCATGGAGAAAGAATTTCGCAAAGTTAATTTAAAAACACCACTAGGTAAACTCTCGAGATTTCTTGAAAAAGAAAATTACGCTGTCGTTTTTGACGAAGATAAAAATGATAAATTCGTTGGAATTGTTACTCAAATTGATTTGTTACAGTTTATCAATAACATTCTTAAATGGAAGTGTCCTAAAACTGCTTAGTTTTAAACAATTTATTAACTGCTCAATATTAAATTTCTTGATTTTATACATGAATAACTTAGATAGATAACTTAGATAGATAACTTAGATAGATAACTTAGATATAGATACTTTTTCATACGAAAATTATCATTGATTATAGCATTTACATTTCAATACCCAGTGTAAACTTTATACATAAACAGAATTCAAATTTCTATCCGAAAATGTAAGACTTAAATCCTTTTTCAAAAATATTATAAACGTCAGTTTGGAAATAGAACGTAAATTCTTATTCTTATTATTGAAAATAGAATCCTTATAATTATGAAAAAACTAAACAACCTTACCTTATTACAAAATTAGCAATCATTGAATTGAATATTACTAAATTCGTTGAACGTAGACATTAAATTTACAACTGGGTAGAGCGGCAACTTCTGCGTCAACTGTGCAAGAAATTCCTAGATTTGCTAAACTTCCTCGAAGAAGACCACAAGTGAAGGCTAATAATCGAGGACTTTCACGAAGATATTGTTTGCTTCCATTTCCTCCAATATTTGCCAACAACCGAAAAGAATTATCTTGCAACATATACGTCCCATGATGATTTGTTCTTAAATTATCAATTTGCTTTTGGTACAAACTTGTCCAAAAATCGGTGCAAATAAACTTTATCGTATCCAATTCATCTTTAAAACGTGGCCACTCTCTTGTTAGTCTCTCAATTATACGATAACCGACACTGAATCCCATGCACTCTAATCTAGACAAATCTTCTTCCTTTTCCTTAAAAATTTACAAAATGAAAATAGTATACAGATAAGAGTTGTTTTTGTAAAAAATATCAACATAACCTACAAATTCGAAAGAAATGTTTAATATTTTTTATTTACGTATCAATGTATTTTATAAAGAAAATAAATTACCCCAGTGTTTGTGGGCGTGCTAAGAACATAATTAACTATTTCTGCATGCAAATATTCAAATAGACATTCATCAGCTTCTCCTTTGTTTCCTGAAACTGATTTCGGATCGGCAAATTGATGCTTCATATTAAGAATGTCTGTTGTTTAATGCAACTTCATATGAACAGAAATTCACAATATTTATTATTTCAGAAATATTTATAATAAAATATATTTCTTTTGCAAATAACTTAATTTTTTGACACTTTTTGACGTTTGACAGATGACAGCTTTCTGAATTTTTGACATTACTTAGTTACAAAAGTTGTCACTGAAGACGCTGCAGTCGAACTCAGCGGGAATTTTGAATGTTTAAAAACGCAAACTACTATGTGAATATTAAAAATATTTTATTTAATACTATGTCTAATAGTAATAAAAACAAATACATTTTTACATTTTATTAACGTAAAAGTGATGTGTAAGAAATGTTTCAAAAAAACTGTTCATGAACATTTGTTTACAAAAATCAATCTAGTTTGCATTATTATATATAAAAGTACTATTCCAAATGTACAGTTTACAATCATTTGTCATACATTTAAGCAACAATTATGTTGATTGAAAGCAACCAAGCAGAAAAATGTAGAATGATTTTAAAAATTTCCAACTAAATTTACAGATGAAAAACTGTTTTGTATATAATACAAACAAAGTAAAACTAATATCGATACTTGTCATAACATAGGATGACTTTATAAAGTTTAAAAACTTAAATAACTATTCAATAGTATTTGTTACATTTGGTTTTATCTCATTTTTAGAAAATCCTTCAGAAATCACAGAATTTACATCAGCAGCAGATTTTTCAAAATTTGCAGATTCAGCTGCACAAACTTTAGAATGTACAGAATCATTTGCGGTAATTTTTGAATTTACATGAACAGGTTCTGCTTCTGAAATTTTAGAATTCACAGTTGCTAAAAGTTCCGGAGATAGATTGACTGGTGTCATATTTTGGTCGGAATTTGGATCGTTTGCGTCATAATTTTTGCTGACCATATAAACTTGAACAACAGTTTTTCCAGGTTCTCCGGGAGATTCTCTGGTCAAAATGACCAAGGATCCTGGCTCTACGTCTTTCATGTTAGGAATTATGTTTGCAAGAATGTCTTGTGTTTGAGAAGTGACTTTTTCAGGTTCAGTAGACGCCGGTAATTCGGATTCTTGAGCTAATGGTTCTTCTGATTCTGAGGAATCAGAACCTTTTACATTAGGAGCTTGTAGTTTTCTTCTTTTTGGCAATCTCCCTGATCTTGTGGGTTTTACGTTATAAACTTCGGTCTCTTCTGCATCACTACTGGATTCATCGTCGTTTTCGAGCATAGAAGATATAGTTGTCTTTCGTTTACGTCTAGTAGATTTTCTTAATTTTTTCGGCGAATCGTCTTTCTTTGATTCGCCAGAACTCAAATCATCGTCAATATCTTCTTCGCAAGAATTTACTATCTCTTCAATACTTCCGATTACAAAACCTGTGAATAAAAATATAATTTAAATTAATATATAATTTATAAAAGTATAATATTTAAATTAATATAAAAATAACATTATCAATTTTCGATTTTTAAACTTACGACATTTTGATAGGCGTTTGTATTTATGTTGCTTTTTGGCAACTTCCGTTTTCATTTTCAAAGCCTCCAATTCTTTCTTTTCATTTTCTGCCAATATTTCTATAAAAAAATGTTGGATTAATAATATTAATAATATTGTAATTTTATTCTTAATTCAATACTACAAATTACTTACCCATTTCTTCTTTTAACGATTCCATGTCGAATATTTGACATTTGAGCGCCTGTTCAATTAATTTCCTGTTTGTTCTCTCTTCCTTTTTAAATTTCAATTTCAATTCCTGACGCGTTCTTTTTGGAAAGAATTTCTGCATGAGAAGAAAATCAGTACCAATGTTACTTAAGGCTTTGTAAAATCTTAAAGTGTCCCACTTGGACCAATCCTTGCTCTTTTGTCGACGTTTGTAAAAACCGCCTCCATTAGTTTCATCATGAACTATCGGTCCCGATCTGTTCTTTTGCTCTGTGCGTTCAATAATTAAACTCTTCTCGTCAACAATCAATTGCCCGTCAGGCCCAACTTTTACTCTAGGAACAGGCATCGCTGTCGGTTCGTCTTCCTCTTCTTCATTTTCCTGAGTCTCTTCAACAGCGTTTCTATAAGTTAAAGATTTTTGTACTTAAATTATTACAAACACTATCTCTTTCCATTATTGAAATTTTACCGACAATGTATTATTATTATTGTTATTATTATTATTATTATTATTATTATTATTATTATTATTATTACCATTATCTTTATTCAATGTTAATTGAAATATTAAGTTCCTTAAAATTGGAAAAACTTACGAGCAAACAGACATCTTTCTTGCAGATGAATTTTCAGATCTCGTCATAGGATTACTGATTGGGTTGTAGTAAATCAAATCGTACATGGTGAGTTTGCTTCGATCGGGAGTTTTATTCTCGTGTTTTAACATAAATTCTTTCCTAGCGTCCGCCAGTTTTTTGGCAGATTCGGAAACAGTCAATCTTCTCTTTTGTTGGCCCAGTTTCAATTTCGAAAAATTGTTGGAATTGCAGCCCTCTTTATTGCTCTGAACAGAGCAAATGGAATCATTTCTGACACGAGAAGGTGCAGAGGATTTTTTACCATCGTCTTCAGATTCACTTGCACTTGCTCCACTTCCTTGAACGCTGTTTTTGCGAACTCTTCCTCCACTGTCTAATCGTGGAACCGGTCGCATAAATCCAGATCGATTCGATGCGTGTTTTGGAGCATTAACTAGAAAACAAATTATCAGTATTTTAAAATGTTTCTTAAACTTTTAATAAAGATTTATATTTTAATACTTAGGTTTTTTTGGCTTTAGGGTTATTTTATTATATTTTTTGAATAAAAGTCTTATTTACTTTCAACATGAGGAACTTCTTCAGTATCCTTTTCGCTAGAAGTTTTGTTAGCATTATCATTTTTACTATTTTCAATGTCTACTTGTTTATTTGTATTTATATCAGTCTGTAAATCGGTTGTTTTATCAGTCGCTTCACAATTTTTTGAATTTTCACTGGCAAGAGAATCATTTTTCTCTTTATTGACTACATTTTTTTCCTCTCGAATTATTTCAGGAATTTCTTGTTCTATATTCTGAATTTCATCCTTTTCTGAAATTATTGGTAAAGTGGATTTTTTAATTGGTTCTTTCTCAATACACAAAATAGAATCCGTTAATTTTTCAGTTTCAGTTGCTTTTTGCTTCCTCATAGGGAAGCATTGTTTATTTTCATTTTCAGATTTTACTGGTGTTATTTCTGTAGTTTTTATAGAACTTTCCGGTAATTTTCCTGTACTTTCGACACAATTTTCCGGTACTTTTTTTACAGAATCGATACCGTTTTCGGATAGTTTTTCCGCATTTATGACACAATTTTCTGGTGGTTTTTCTGCATTTGTGACAATATTTTCTGTTGATTTTTCAGCATCTTCGGCTGAATTCGGAACCGGAGGTTTTTCCTCTGCTTTTGCATTTTCCTGTTGGACCTTTCGTCTAATAGGCACAGTAGCTTGGACTTTTAAACGTGCTCGTCTCATTTTCAGATGATTTCATTACATCTAAAAACAATCAACGAAAATAAATAAAAATTGAAGCAAAATAAAGTGCATTTCATATACAAGTTTCTAAATTACAAGCAGGAGTCCTTCAAGTTTTCGATATTTAATTTGGTCTTTAAAATCTAAATATCAAAACCAATAAATAAATAAATGAGAAAGAGAATACTGAATTTATTTTTATTGACAGATGGATGCCGAGAACGTATATCTCTTTTTTACGATAAAATTATTTAATTGTTTATTTTAACTCTTAACTAACCTGACAATTAAGTTTCCAATATCTTTTTAAGTGACAATATTTATTTAATTTCAGTCAAAGAAGGTAATAATAACAAAAAACATAATATTAAACGTGTATGGAACGTGTCTAAAAATAGGTTATGTTATCATTTGTCAACTTTCTTTTTAGGGACTTTTAAAGTTGTCAGATTGGTATTCCTGTTGACGAATAGATTTTGTTTTTACTTTGGTAGTCCTGCTGCTGTTGTTGCAGGATTTTGTTGTAAAGCATTTTTCTCTGTCAGTTTACAAAAATCGTGTAATTTACTGCTTTTATTCTATTTTTCAAAACTAGAAGAAAATGGTAAGTGTGAATAAATACTATCTTTCAAATTTTCCACATCTTTTCCACAACTGTTGCGTACTTTGTGTCAAAGTTTACGTTTGTAAATACTTTTAGGTTAGGAGGGAAATGCATTGTCATCTAGAATTTCAAAATTAATTAAATGCTTATTAAATCCTTTTAATTCTTTCCATAATAAGATGTCGATTTAATTTTAATTTATAAAATATTTTCCGATCTTCAAGTCAATTTTTAAATGCTTACTTTAAAAGTACGAGTCATAGAAAATGTTTAGCTTCCTAGGTTAGAAATCCTTGACAAATGATTTATTTTCTTTTGCATTATTAATATTTTATTGTAATTATTTAATTAGAGTAACTGCATGTCTAGTGTTCTATTAAATTACTTACAAAGTGAGTAAATTAGTTACAAATTACTTACTTGAAAAAGCGTAAAATTTCGTAATTTTAAGTACATATTTTAAGTAATTCTGGATTTATATTTTATAGGCTCGCAGATATGACACTCGTACGACGATTTTTTCCCCGGAGGGAAGATTATATCAGGTAGAATATGCCATGGAAGCTATTAGTCACGCAGGAACTTGTCTTGGAATTCTGGCAACTGATGGGATTTTACTGGCCGCTGAAAGACGAAACACAAATAAACTTCTTGATGAAGTTTTCTTCTCTGAAAAGATTTACAAACTGAATGAAGATGTTGTTTGTTCAGTAGCGGGAATAACATCTGATGCGAATGTCTTGACCAATGAATTGCGACTCATTGGGCAAAGATATCTTCTACAATACGGAGAACCGATTCCTTGCGAACAGCTTGTTTCCTGGCTGTGCGATGTCAAACAAGCTTACACACAATACGGTGGAAAAAGACCTTTCGGCGTCTCGATTCTTTATATGGGCTGGGATCGTCACTACGGATATCAACTCTATCAGTCTGATCCTAGCGGAAACTATGGAGGATGGAAAGCTACCTGTATCGGCAATAATTCCGCAGCTGCTATTTCCTCTCTCAAACAGGAATACAAAGAAGGAGAAACGACATTGAAGGACGCAATGGCCCTCGCTATCAAGGTTCTTTCCAAAACTCTGGACATGAACAAACTTTCTTCGGATAAGGGTAATTTAGTTCAAATTAATTTATCTAGAAAACAAAAGCGCAAAATACGAATGCAAAAATAAAA
>WNHD01014657.1:0-17018 GCA_011057455.1 Ganaspis sp. Gsp50 | reverse complement strand
TTCCCTGATATTCAAAAAAATTCCCTGGTATTTCCTCGTTTTCCAGGTACTGCAGACACCCTGAGTGTAATAAAATTTTTCAAAAAACTGTAATAGCAACGTAAAAAAGTGTCAATAGTAGCTTTTTTCTTAAAATAGTAGTAAAAAGTGGCATCATCTTAAAAACAGTGTCAAAAAGTGTCAATAGTGGGGTGAGTCCGAGGCCTGTAATCATAACTAAAGAATATCTTTATGCAAATAATCAACAATTTATGAAGAAATAGTTATTACTATCAGCAATAATTTATCCTTAGTACTTAAAATTCTTTAATTCACGGTGGGTCTGAAATTCTTTAATTCACGGTGGGTCTGAATCAAGTTCAAAGTAGCGGGCACCTTCGGTTTTTTTTTTATTTTATTTCTGCGATTCCCCGTGATCATTTTGAGCCCAAAAAGAAAAAAATCGTTAGCGGGATTTTTGACAAAACATATTTTTAAATTTTGTTTTAAATGTTAATCATGCTATTTTTAATAACATATTTTATTGGTATAAGAGTGGGAATGTTGTGTAGGTACGGTGACTCCTTAAATACAAGAAAGGCTAGTTCTTTCCGGGCATAAATAAAAGACATGAACTCGCATATATTTTTCGTTCTAGTAAATATTGTGAAAGAATTTAAAAATTCTTCATAGTCCATGTTACGATACAATTTTTAACTACTATTATTTGATTATATTTTGTAAATGATGTTGGAGATGAACGTTTCTTTGCTTTTTGACTTTAATTGAAAATCTGTTTCTGAAATTCCAACACCTGATAATTGTATAAACCGCTAGGATTGCGACTGACAGAATTGATCCAAATTTCATTTGTATTTCTAAGTAAGGACAAATTAAACAATTGAGATATATCTCTTGCTGATTGACATAATAGAATTTACTTGGCTTTATTGTCAATTTTGTCTTTAGTGTCACTTTCATCTTTAGTGTCACTTTCATCTTTAGTGGAATTTTTTGTATAGATTATATTCTATTTATTCTGCATAACTGTTATATTTCTTATAAGATCTGTACTTTTTGTTATGTAATATTTTCATTCATATATCCTTTTTCCACTCTTCCTTCCTTCCTTCTTTTCTCATATTTTTCGGGTCACCTTGTAAATCTACTTTTCATTCAATTAGCACTTTGACAATTGTATGTTTTAATTTCCTTAACCAACCACAATTATGTAGTTCTCCTGTACTGTATCTCCGCATTCTACACTTGTAATTTCATTTCTCCTTATTTCTTTTTGTCCCGATCTTACACTGTATCTTAACATTTTGTCCAACCAATTTCTCAATACTTATATTGCTTGTGTTTTGTTTCTCTTACAATTAGCTGTTTTCACGTACCTCTATCCATTTCACACCCTTCCTTTTTCTGCTATATGTATCTTTTGTTTAAATTCTTTTCATTATATTTTCATTTGTTTTTCTATTGTATCTTCCCTCTGATATATCTTTTCTCTTCCTTACATCCTCTTCCTTTCTTCCAGAAATTGACTCTAATTCGATTTCCCCCTAGCTGTTTTTATTGTATCTAAAACTCCCACTATTTTCCCTTATTTCTGTTCTAAAGTAATTTTGTCTTTTCTCCTTTATCACTTTTCAATTCCGTTTCTTCCATGCAGTAATCTAAAATACTCCACACATCTCAAAATCCTATTGAAATTTTCTTCCAAAAGAAATCTTTCTTTTTCTAAATTCTTCTGGAAGTTTCAGAGAACATTTGACAAATGAAATTATGCTTTGATACTTTTTTCACGAATGTTCTTAGAAAAATCGCACATTTTTAATACACTCTCATTATTGATGAGAATGTAAAAATGTGTACTATATTGGTAAAAACTAAAAATAGCAAAACGGGTGCAGTTATCAAAGTTAAATTTCTAATATACAGCACCTATTGTAACAAAACTGGACCACGATGAAACTGCTTCCACTTCTGTATCAATGAGACACCTTTATAAAAGCACCACACGGGGTTTGTGGAAAATCGATATAGCCGAGCTTCGGTTACGACAGTGCTCAACTTGTGCAAAAGATGAAAACTATGAAGGAAAGTCTGTTAATTAATATTGACGACCGTGGAGCAATTCTTTCATCGGTTAATTAATAGCCAAGCTCGCTCTTTTCAAAGTTATCAATCACAACTTGTCACGCAACTTCTTTTTTATAATATATTACCAGCTTCCATCAAGTAATTAAAGCTAATGAACATTTTTAATTACTCGGTCGAATCTAATAATTATATATCAAAAATTGTACGATAAAACCTCGTTAATAAAAAACATTAAATCAAACTTTCCGATAATTCAACTCTTTCAACAATTGCTCCAATTATAAAAATGGCCTCAACAGTAAAAACATATTCTGAAGAATTATGCAATATTAGTCCGATTTTGAAATTAATCGAATAATTTGTGAATTTTTAAATTGGAAAAAATGGAAATTGTTAGAAAAGTTCTTGGATTTCGATTTTCTGTAGTTTTAAATTAAGTTTCTTCTGTAGTCTGACCTCTTTCTTTGATTGTTTTAAGTTTGTTGGCTCCTTTAGTTTCTAATGAGATAATTTTTATTTCAATAAAACCTGCAAAGTTGATCGAAAATCCTATTCAAAAGTATTTCTTAATACTCGAATATTATTGAAAACTATTGAAATAAATACCTTTTGTGTAATTCGAAACTTATACATCACATTTCTACATGTAATCAGAAATTTGATGAACATTCCCAGAAGATCTGCCCACATAACTTGAATATTCGAGATGAAAATTCAGAAAATTTTGGTAGTATCAAAATTTTTGCTTGTATGGAAATATTGTACACGAATATTCCTCGAAAATCCGAATTACGTTTTCATGAAAGTTTCAATTTTGAGATGTGTCTTTCCAATAATCTTTGTAACTATTTTGGACCAAAACTTGCACAGTCCCAACATCGTCTTGTACCTTGTAGTTCTACGGTAACTAATCTAATTACTTTTGTTAAAAGAGTTGAGAATTTTTTAAAAAGCAACCTTCACGTTGATGTAATATGTACAGACATCTCAAAGACTTTTGACAGTATTAATCATAGAATATTATTCTACAGATTTCGTGATCTTGAGTTGCCTGAGAATTTTGTAATTCTTGTTTTCTCTTATCCATTAAATAGAAAACATTACATACAGCATAATGGTTTTAGAGTTTACTCCCACATCTGCGGTACCACAGGGATCTAATTTTAATCCATTATTATTTTTGATATACATATATCAATCCGGTTATGAATTTATTTAATGTTGATTGCTTATTGTATGCGGATGATTTGAAACTTTTTGCGCCTATTGATAATTCTATTGAATGTGAAGAATTACTAAATTATATATTATTTCTTATTGTACTCTAATAATCTTGTAATTGGTTTTAGGACTGTTGGATTTATTGAAATAGAAATGAAATTAAAATAAAAAAAAGACTTACCTTGTCATACAATTAGTCAGGAAGAAAAGGTTCAAAATAATTTACTGCTCTTCAAAGAAAGAAACCGTATGCAATGTCGATATAGACTGAGCTAAACTGAGCTCTTTCGGGTGCTCCTCCTCTTCTTATACTCTTCAGTAGCATTGCTGCTGGCCAATAAGAGTGCGCGTCATTGAACGAGTGTGCGCAGAGGGACGGACTGTACGCAGCAACTATAAAAGCAAAGGGAGCGTCCGAAGGAGCACAGTCCATTGAAAACTGAGCTGGTTTTCAACTGCAAGGCCTAGTTTAATGCAAAAAAATTCAAGAACACGTTTAAATTTACGAAAATGTGAAAAAGCATATTTTTAAAAAATACAATAATAATATATACATTATAATTTTAAATATTTAATTTGAGATTTTTATTTTGTAATTTTTTATGTATAAAATGTACTAATATTTACCTTTCAATAACCCACCCTGTATCAGAATTCCACTGAACATTCAAAATATTCAGGGGTGTTCGGATGCTGAGTGCGACATTTATTCTTGAGAACATATCCAAATGGTGACATGATTACTAGTTAATGAAAGACGGTATAATTCCATAATAATTACAAAAATTAACAATATAGGTCAATGGTAGCTTTGATTAATGTAAACACTGACACGATGAAAATAAATACAAACACTCCCAAGAACAGTTCTCAAAAACCACATTTTTATTATTTAATGAATAGACATTACTGATAATCAAAAACTGTATTCAAACTCAAATTATTTATCACATAAGAGCTAATTTTAATCTTAACATAGTCCGAATTCATGGTTTATGTAATGCAGAGGATTGTGTTAGATTAGTCAAAGAAGGATTATATAACATTGGTCTCAGTATTAAATCAGCTGTTATTGAAATTATCATTGATGCAGCAAGCATAATGAGAATAGTTAACGCAGGATCTTAGCTTGTAAGCAACATTTCTGTAGTCATATTGTACACAATTAGTTGTGTACAATTAGTTCATTAATACAACACTCTATTAATGAACCAAAAATATATTACTTTGAAAACGAAAAAGTAAATCTTTTCATCGATTCAGACTAAGAAGCAGAAAACCAATTTTTTCCATGATGGTGAAAATTATTCTTTAGGTTATAAAATTCGAGAACGATCAGCTGGATAACGATAATCAAGGATATAAAAGTCACTAGGCGATGATCTATTTGCAATTAAGCAACATTTTTGCAATCCCATAATGACAAGGAATAAGTTTTTTTAAAGCTAATTATCTTGATAGCACAAAACACAGATTTCCAAATGAGATCGTTATTCAATTATTCGAAACACATTATCCGCTTTTGGAGATAGTTATTAATTGCATTGTGTTTGAGAATCGATTGAGTGTTGCTATCACTCGCGTAATTCCAAGACAAGCTTGCAATTTGCTTTTCATTAGTTTAGCACGAAGTGAAATACGCTCGCAAGAAATTGGCATATTCTATGCATTTGAGATGAGAGAAGAAATGCTTCTCATGATATCCGGAATTCAATGTCTAAGGTCTTTGATTCCTCGGTCGTTTCCTGGTTTGGTACAATCCATCGATTCCAGAACCGTGGTCTGGTTTTGATAGGCCAATCGGTCCAGCGAATTGAACTTTGATCGACTCAGTCGAACAAGGCGAAACGATAGGAAACTGGAGACAAGATTTATCGACCCGTTGGCCATCTAGTGTATGCATTTGTGGTCGATGCTCCAACGGATTTAAACGAGTCGTGCATATATAGAGATTGCGGTAATTCTTGATCCGGATTTCATTCTACTTACTCCGCAATACGACTCTTTTGTTTTGCCCTCTCAACTTTCCAGATAAAACTTTTCAAAAAACGAGGAGACTACCACTAAGTCTTTCAATCCACTTCTTTTTCAGACAAACAATTGAATTTCTAAGTGGGTATTTTTATAATAAGGAATTCACGACAATCAAACTGTCGTGTTTTATCACAATATTCTTTAGAATATTGCAATATTTGTTATACGTTTTAATTTTCAATTAAGAGCTAAGCAAATATAATGTGACTTGATACTAGATATTGTCTAGAAGTTTTACGATTTTTCATCAGTTTATAATAGTCATACGTCATACCGTGAATTTCCGTATCAAAAGAATGTGAAGAGGGAAGGACAAAACTGACCCTCAAAGAGCTTCTAGAAATTTATCGTGAAATGAGTAAAAAGGAACAAGAGTAGGGAGGAGAGAGCTATCGGATCCTTCGATGAGTGTCCAAAAGTAAATCTGATTTAGAGATAAAGAGGTGAAGGCGTTGATTGAGAGTACAATTCCGGAACCTCCAAGAATTTTCAGGAATTTGAAAAGGAGGATTTATATAAGAGAAAGGAAAGATAAAAAAGGAAGAGCAAATTTTAGGCCAAGTTACCAAAAATATATTTAAAACTAGAAAAAGAACACGAAGATAAAAAATCCCGCTTATCACAGTTTTTACTATAAACTATAACCAATTCTTTTATTAATTTCTTTTTATAACCTTATTTCTTTTTATTTATTTTAATTTAATTGATTAAGAATTGCTTAGTAGCTGCTTCTTGAAATTTAACTTTTAGAAAGCGCAAAGTTATCTTTGTGTGAAGCGCCGGAAGATAACTAAACCGGAATTTGAGTTACTACACTTTATTTAATTTTACTTTAAATTGCCAAAGTATGCTCAATATTCTAATTGGAGAGCGTCGGGGAAAGGAGGAAACACATTTAAACAACACTGTTTAGAGAACAAGAAAGAAAACACTTAATTTATTGAAATTATTATTATAGAAATTACAAGGCCGAATGCCTGAGTAGGCGAATTCGGGCTAGAGGCGAGAATTAAAATAACGAAATCACTGTTAAAGCGTTTTTAGTCATTCGCGAGCACTGATTTAACTAAGTCTGCAGGCGACCACTCTTTATTTAATTCAAATTCTTATTAGAGGAGCTCACCCGTAATTCGGCGACGTCCACGGTAGTCTCCGCGTCCCACCATGCTTTTTCCAATTCCAAAAAAAGTTATCACAAAAAGGCAAGTTGCCTGGATGAACACCAAAACGAGAGTGTTGCCAAGAAGCACACCAAGAATAGAGTTGCCAGGAAGCACACCAAGAGGAGAGAGAGGTGGCTCACTAAAAGAGTCTGCTTCGTGAACGCACGGCGCTAAAATCGCTGTATTGAATTTTGGAACTAGCACTGTTACCGTCTGCTGGCGTAATGTTCTAATTAATCGGTGGTCGGCCGGTCACTCTGATGATAAAGGCGGTAACTACGTTGCCTAGAGTTTAAAATGGCGCCGACTACGAATTTGACATTTTTTAAACACAGGTCAGCAGCTGACGTTATCTCTGGTACTCCTGGGAAAATCGGAACTCACATCCGAAATTCGAGTACCATAGCGATGATCCCACGAAGTTTCAGAAAGAGGTGTCATCGAAGGTCTCAGCAAAAGGTGTGTGGAGAGGCGACCTCGTCTCTCGAAGACGACAAGTTGACAGTTGTTCAGTGCGTGTGGAGAGAGAATTAATTAGTTTATGCAATTTTTAGTATGTCATAGTTCGCCGGTTTTACAAGTTGGCAGAGAGGTGGTAAACTGAATAATAAGATTTCTTTTGTTTTAGAATAATTTAACTGAAAACATGACGCGAATGAAATGACGAGTTTTTAGGTTGTCAAACAATAAAAAAAGTAAAAAATTTAAATTGAGTGGCACAATTCGCCGAGTTTTGTTCGGCTGATACAGCCTTGAGAAGGAGAGTATATAGTGAGAACAAATTTAGGTTATCTTTTTGTATTAAAAATGTGCAAAACTGGAAATTTGCGCACCCTCGGAGCACTTAAAGAGAACTTCTATTCCATTTTACACAAGTCCTCTGTAGATTCTTTTATGGTCTCTAAAATCAGAGAACTTCGAGGACATATCGAGAACCTAAATTTTGACTCGGGTCATCTTGATGTTTATAAATCATACGTATTTCGCGTGAAATTAATTGGAATAATAATTAACTAGTACGCGGTAAAATTTTAATTTTTGGAAAATGAAAGTTTGTAGATGCATCATAAAGTTAAACTTCTCTTAAAAATTTAATTTTAATTTTTTACTGAACAGGAGCCAAAGTTCTTATGTTCCAAAAAATTTATGTGCCCTTCTTTGATCCGACAGCTCAATTTTATGTACCTTTAGAACATCATGAAAGTACTCTATTCCTTTTTAACAATAATAGTTTGCATTCTTAAATATTTTACGACATTTCAAAAAAATTTTTCATTACAAAAAGAAAGTGTCATTGACAATTATTTATTGTCTAGTGTAATGTTCGAATTTTTTTTTTTGAAAGAGGCGACTAACCGATTTGAAATCGTTCGATTAATGTGTACTGCTTATAGTAAGTTTCTAAAGTCGTATTACATATGTAAGTATCGTAAGAAGGAACATAGGAAGCGCTCGCTTCCATAATTAAATCAGTCTGGTTTCTGAATTGATGAAAATAATAATCTGGCAAATTTGATTCTTTCAAATCGAGTTTTACTGTCCACTTTGCAAATGGACTTACCATAAAATCGCCTCTTGAAAAATCCTTTGCAAAACCTGATATCGTAGTGTTAAAAGATTGTATAAGATCAAATGGTTCGTGAGAAATTAAAAACAACTTTTCACCACACTTGTAATAGGAATTACCATCATGAGACATTTTGATACTAACATTTTTCAGTTTTTCATTTAAGAATTCCTGATCGTCATTCAAAGTTTTGAAATATAAATTTATGTTTCTAAATTTGACGGCATTTTGCCCATAGTCACGCGCATCGGGAACTAGAGTCACTTCTTTTCCTTCTAGAAGAGTTGCTATCAAATCACTGTAACTTTCATTTCTCCATACTGAAATTGGTCCTATATTTTCATAATTTATGTTTTCATTTTTCTTGTAGATGTTATTCGAATGCCTTTGTGACATTAATTTAGTATTATTGGAGGCTTTATCAATTAAAGATTCCAAATCGTCTATTTCGTGCACAAACTCTGGATCAAAATCAAAGAAATAATTTTCTGCATATGGAAAAGCATAGATCTCAAAAGCCTTGTAAGCCCTTTCGTATTGCAACAATGCAAAATTAGTCTGCATCATTAATTTGATCCCATCAACGGTCTCTTGTAGTTCTTTGTTGTTTGGAAAATTTGGGAAATTTACTATGTCCAGGTACTCAGCTGTTGATGATGTTTGTTCCTCTGCCATTTTCTCTAATTGGTCATATATTTCATTCAGAGTGTTAAAACTTTCTTTCGTCTTTTGCAGAAAAAGGAATGCAACATCTGATTCGTAAAAATCTTTTTGAATTGATTCTAAATAATTGTTTATCATTGTCACAGTTTTCTGCACCTTCAATTTCAAAATATCTGAAATCATTGTATTAAGAGAACTTGAGTATTGAGTAAAAACCAATCTTATTTGTTTAATGAAAGGTATTAAAATTGAAAATAATTTTTCTTCTGAATCCATTAACTCATTTTTATTTTGACCACCAGTTCTCAGTCTTAATATTTGTGGTTCGTCCTTACTTTTTTGATATTCTCCGATGATGTTAAATGTCTCCAATAAATTATCCACATCCTCGCTTGATAATTGAACTGAATGTTTGAATAAAGCTGCTTTTGCAGTAATTGAAGCACTTAAAATCAAAACACCTTCTACTTTAACTAACGTCCTTAACAAGCCCAAAGAAAATCTCTCATGACGAAGTTTTAATAAATTTGTATTGTCAACTTTCAAAACTCCATCTTTGAGTCCAACAATTGAATGAAGGATTTGTTTTTGATTTTCGTTCTCTGCGTCAAGCAACTTATCTTTTATTTGGGTTTTAACGAAATCGGAGGTTTGCTTAATTTTTAATATAATATCATCTTGCGGATTATTTTTCAATGTTTTTCTTTTCTTAATAACAACATCTAGGTTCTTATCAACAGTGTTTAGGAATTCGTTTAAATTAGTTACTAAAACCTCCCTAGTTGTTGAACCATTGGCTTTATTTGTGGCAACTTCATAAGCGAAATCAAGTGCAGTTTTATATTCATCGCTTGATTCTCTTTCCAAACGGTTTTCTGTATAATTCCTGATCCTATGTTTTAAGGAATTGTACCAAACTTGTAGATTCTGCAAATCCCTTAACTCTAGGTACTGTTCTTCCAAACCTTTTAACTCATCCAAAAGAGCGAAGGTTTCATACTGCTTATTAATCTCTTCGTTTGTAATCAGATGATTGTAGAATTCAGCAAGACTTTCGTTTCTTAACGAATCATGCATGTGAGTTCTTAAAAATTGTTTGTAATTGTTGACCACCTTAGATACCTCTCCAAATGCTTCAAAATCTTCAGTATCTTGTGGAAGAAAAATGCTAGCACCTGGAGTGCCATCTTTTCCGCGTTCATTGAAAGAAAAGACATTTTGTTCAGTTTTGTTAAAAAGAATTCCAGAATCTTCACAGTAGGACATTTCTATGTTGTCACCATGTTGACCACCCTGTCCACCTTTACCACCAATTCCTGCCAAACCCTTTTTACCATCTGCAGTAGCCTGTTTTCTTATTATCAAATTATTCGGATTCAGTTGATAAACATGGATTTGGCCAGCTTTACCACCCTTGCCACCTTCACCGCCATCTCCACCTGCGCCTCCTTTTCTCCCCTCTTCACCCATGATGATAAACTTTCTAACAGTAGTACCATTACAACCCTGCCAATTATTGTTTGCAGAAGGAAACCTTTCTATTAATTCAGGTTTCATCTTAGGACTCAAACCCTTAAAGCCATTTCCACCATTACCACCATCTTGTCCCTGTCCTCCGTTTCCTCCATCAGCTGTTATTCCAAGACTAGCTTCGTTTACAATTTCATTTGTAATTCCAATAAAAATTCCTCCTGGCCCACCTGGTAATCCACCAAATCCATCATTTCCCCGTAATCCAAGAACTCCGTCAAATGCTCGAAGTTGTTCATATCTGTTTCCATTAGCTCCATTTAGGTTTATTTGCCTTTTCCCTAAAACTCTAATCTTTGGTGCAACTGCCACCACTTGCACTTTTCCTCCACAGACGAAATCGTCATTTATTAGAATTTCATCCAAGGCAAATATTTCGAAGTAGCCTGCTTTTCCTTTGCAATATTCTTCTACGTTTATGTAACTCAATAATATCTTGAACCCATGGATTTGCAATTTGTAGGGATCGTTTGTGCTTTCATTGAAAGGCGTAAATTTTTGAAAAAGTATGTTTACTTCCTTTGTTTCTTCTAACCTTTGTTTCTGTAAAATAATGATAAATAAAATAATGATTGGGCAATTTTTGCATTGAAGATGGGCAATTTTTACATTGAAGATTTTTTTATATGTTTAAGAAATACATGTTTTATTATGAGGATAAAACTCGGGATAAAATTTTAAGACTTGTGGATATTTGGCTTTATTGTATGGAATTTCCGAAATATTGAATTTCATGAGGTAAAATTGTGTTTGATTGAATTTCGTTTTTTTAAATTGATATTTGCAAGTGTGTAATAGATTTACTGCTTCCTTGTAAAGGAAACTTTGTATTTTAATTGTATCACTAAGTATTTGTGGAACTTTTGAATTAAAATCCGTTCTAATTAACCGAGATTATATTCAAAGGATTGTACTGAAAGAATTTTAATTTACAACTCCTTTCAATAGAAATTTCATTTTGACAAATTTTTGTCTAGAATGATCGTTTAATATGAGTTCTAATAACCAAAACCATAAGAAATTCAAAATTGAAAAGAAAATTGAAAATTAAAATCAAAGAGAATTAAAAAGTCAGCTAACTCCTGTACAGACTCTAAAAATATTTTTTTCTGTAGGTACAGATTGTTTTAAAATTTGTTGGTACCTTTGATGTTGAAGTAAATTAAGTAATTGGAAATAGATTTAACCCCAAAAATGTAAACTTCAAAATGGCGTATTAAAGATGGCGCTCGAAACATTGAAAAATTATTTTTCTTTTTCTAAGTAGTAAAATTAAATATATCACAAATATGATGTCATAATCACAAATATGACAATGGTCACAAATATGACAATGGTCACAAATATTGACGCATCATATTTGACATCATCAAATGTTGACAATTGATAACTGTCAAATCAGCTGTCAACTATGTATAAAAAGGTATTTTTTACTTGAAAATGGCAGAGAAATGTTTGTTAAGTCGCTGATCTCGATTTTTATGTCAAGTTGTCAGTTTGACAACTGTCAAATGTATAGTTGCTAATTCGACAGTTGTAAAACTAAAAATCAAACTTAAGGTCAGCGATTTTTAAAAAACTGGACCTTTAAAACTGGAATTTAAAAAAACCACATTAAAAAGAGGCTTCAACCACGTTAAATATCACCAAACATAACCTACAATAGTTTCCCCCTAAGGTCCTTCAGAGCGTGTCACGTATAAATAAACATTCTACAATATGAACATATTTTTAATAATTGAAAATCAAACTTAATAATCAAATTCTGACGCAAGAAAGTTATATTTATTAGGTATGTTATTGGTTACGTTATTTAAAACTTTGATTGGGAAAAATATCTACCAATTTAAAATTTCGCCACCCGTGAGTGCGCAGAGAGTTTATAATTACTTCATTCAAAATTCTATTCACGTCATGAATCACTTTTTTTGGTAATAATACGTTATAAATAGAATATTGTCAATGATTGTATAATTAATTGTATTAAGTGTAAAATAAACTAACCAAATTATTTAACCACTGATCGGATTGTGGCACGTATGGTGAGAAAGGTCTTCTTACTGAAAGAGGACCATTTAGGTCTAGAATTGTTCTTGTCGATTCTCCATCTTTAACCTCAAGATTGGGTAATCCTGGTATTCCAGATATTTCAATTCCAATTAGTAATAAAATGAACCATGCATTCTTCATTTTATTTATTAACTCCCACTGCTTGAAATCAATAATCGCTTACTCTTCTGAAAATACATGAAAATATATAGTTGTGTTTCAAAAAATCGAAAGCTTTTTTCTTCCTGTGAATAAAATAACATAAAGAAAGAAAAACACTGAAAATATAAAAAAGAATAAAAACCGAACTTAGGCATGAGCAAATAAGAAAAGGTAAAATCTGAAATTAAAAAATTTCAAAAGACTAATAGTGAAAAACAGATCCCATGTTTTTAAAAAAAATTATGATGCTATGTCGCCGAGACTTATAATCCAATTTCAACAATTATTTAATAATATAATGCATTATTTATGTATAAACTGTACGCAATTGAATATTACTAAAAAAAATATTGAAAAATATCAATTTAAGAATGTTTCGTATAAATTCTATATTTTATTTATTTATTTATAAATACTTGAAATTCTGATTAACTTTTGAATTGTTTTCCACACGTATTCAATTTATTAACTAATGTAACAAATACGATCCAAAATGTGTTGAAAATTTGTCATTATATCAAAAATTTTTATATAAATCGCTATTATCAATATTAATAATTCTTTATTTTCTTATGTTTAACGAAAGTTTATAAAATGGATTTCATCATAAGAAATCTTGTAACACGAAAAACAAAGATGCAATGTATTTTTTAATTAGTGAGTGTTTAAATACTTGAAGGGGTAAACTAAAGAAAACATTTTTCATATTTCTAAATGTTAATAATTTCCATTATAGATACAATTGTGTGAAATTGGTTTTAAGAACCTAAGAAATCATAAATGTTTATACAAATTGTTTATAAAAATTTATTTATACATATGTTTATACAAATTCTTTATGAAAATTGCTTATATAAATTATTTATTCAAATTCTTATGGCGATTGTAAATGCAAATTATTAATACAAATTGTTATAATGGTTGTTTATGGAAATTAGTTGTTAAAAAGATATTTTAATATAGACAGTTAAAATGATTTTTTACACAAACTGTTATAACGATTTTTCATAAAAAAAGTTGAAACATATTGATATACCAATTTTGTATGCAAATTTTTGATACAAATTGATATAACAATTTTTTATGATGCAAATTGTAATAACAATTTTTTATGCAAATTGTTATAACAATTATTTATGCAAATTATTATACCGATTGTTTATACAAATTGTTATAACTGTTGTCTATGCAATTTATTTATACACATTATTATAAAGTTCATTTTATGCAAATTATTTATACAAATCGTTTTTACGTTTGTTTATGCAAATTACTTACACAAATTGTTATTACGTTTGTTTATGCGAATTACTTACA
Source organism: Ganaspis sp. Gsp50 (assembly GCA_011057455.1). Classification (NCBI taxonomy): domain Eukaryota; kingdom Metazoa; phylum Arthropoda; class Insecta; order Hymenoptera; family Figitidae; genus Ganaspis; species Ganaspis sp. Gsp50. The sequence goes on along the minus strand of WNHD01014657.1, from coordinate 3,227 downwards.
CAAATTGTTATTACGTTTATTTATGCAAATTGCTTTTGTAAATTGTTTATGTCAATTATTTACACAAATTGTTATAAATTGTTTATACAAATTTTTATAACGATTGTTTACGCAAATCTGTATAACGAGTGTTTATACAAAGACTGTTTATACAAATTGTTATAACGACTGTTATAAAAAGAGTGTTTATAAAATTCGTAATTAATAATTGTTTATAAACATTTTGTATTAGTGACGAAAATCCAATTTTTAGGAAACTCAAGAAATTCTACAAATATATTAGTAATTATAAACACAATTAATTGGTTTTACTAATCAAAATTATTAAAACAGTTTATTAAAATTTCGTTTGTCAAAAAGCTTTTTCTCATGTTGCTTTTTTGTCCTTAAAATTTTTCACCAAATGCATTATCTTAAAAAAAAAACATAAATAAAAATAAAAATCTTTATTTTTAAATAAATCGGATACACCGCTTTTTAAAAAATAAAAAATCCAACTCCCTTTACTCCTAGGATTTAAATTCCTGTTTTCAATTAGTTCATATATTCATGTAAATGCAACATTATTATCAAAATTGTGACAAAATAATACAAAAGAAAACCAAAAAAGCCAATAAAATTGACAATATGTAAGAATACGTTACAGAAAACTTTTAGATCATTATGTAATTATTACGAAAATTAATTTTTGCAGAGTCTTACTTTCTGTCGGTAATATTTCTACTAAAGTGCTTTAACTATTGTAGTAAAGGCTTTACTAAATATATAGGCAAGCGCTATAATTGATTTAAAACACTTGTCTCAATATTTGTTGTCTTTACACCATTAAAAAAGAATTATTTTATTGTAATTAATATTTACATTTTAAAAAATAGAATTTTTATCAAATTTATTTAAGACTTATTGTCTGATCGAATTAAAACTAAATATTAATACCTACATTCATTTTCTAAAAAATTCTGTCATTGAACATGTTTGAATACTGGGTTTCATAAGTTGATTTAACTCATTTAACTAACTGAACAAACTGAAATTAACATAATCCAGTACATTATTTTTACAAAGTATCTTCTTGACAACGTTATAGAAACCAGTTTCATGTTTTTAATAGTCAATGTACACTCGAGACTCTTGTTTAGTCTTGGTCTTGTCACCGATAGTCTCGCCTCGCCTCGAATCATGCGCCAACACTATTTAAGTTGTGTTATATTTTGATTCAGTGACTTATAAATTTTGAATTCGACATTTTAAAGTTTTTTTAACCTAGCGTTTCCAAAACTCCCAAAAAGCAAGTTTCAATCCATCAATTTCAAAATAACGTTCGCCATTTTGAATATTGTATTTTTATTTCATATTTGGATTCAACGCACCAAAATACCCTAATGTACCAAGTTTCATAAAAATCGAAATATTTTTTGTCATTTCATCCTGTCATATTGGATCCGCCATTTTGAAATTTGAATTTCTTTTGTATAATTTAGATTCACTATTCAGCGCACTAAAAGAAGGTTTTGCAAAAATTTAAATTTGTAGTTCTAATATTGTTTAATATCAATATAATATTGTTTAAAATCAAGAGAAATGTATTTTTTTCAATTTTGAAGTTTTTTGAAGTGAATTAGAGATAGATATTTTGGCTTTTGCATTTTTTAGATCACAAGTATTCCTTTATTATATTTTTACTTGCTACAAGCTTTTTGCAAAGTAACTTTTTGAAAAGCTTTTTTCATGTGTATATAAATTGCTAATTTTTTTTATATACATATAGATTGTTCATTTTGTTTTATATAAATTGTTAATTTAATTTCATATAAACTGTTAGTTTATTCAATCTTTTACGAAATACCAAAAAGCAGCTTTTGTAAAAGCATAAAGCTTTTACGTTTGAAATGATATAGAGTTGAAATTATTGTAGGTCTGCAACGTAGAAAAGAAAGTCGATAAAAATTGTTAAAAAATGCTTCATCCTGGCTTCATGGATTTTAATTGCTTTGTAATTACCATCTGTCTTTATAGCTGGAATTTATGTGTTGAAAATCCTAATTATTGAGAAGTAAGCGGACAAAAGTGAATAGGTTCATTTTTTGCTATTTCGAGAAATACAGTCAGTTCCTGTAACACAGAAACCACTGACGATAATATTTTTGAATCATTACTACTACTTTATAAGAAAAACAAATCTTTCTTCCGTTTTCAACAGAGGTGGATTGACCTAGAAGTTTTTATGTCAAAATTCTTTTTGTTTCTCTTATTTTGAAACTCTTGAAATAGTACATTTTTACTTATTTTTAGTTGAAAAATATACTAATTTTTAGTTGAAAACTACTAATTTTAAGTAGAAAAACTCTTTTATTTAGTAGAAAACTACTAATTTGATTAGTGAATTACAACTAATTGAAATTTTACATTTTACATATCAAATTTTACATTTTCAATGAGTAGAAATTTACTACTTAGATTAGTAGTTTTCTACTAATTGTAAGTAAAGTAAAGTAAAGTAAAGTTCTTTTTACTGTAAATTAGTTTTTTTTAACTATTGAACAGTTGAATACCCAGACTTTTCCAATTCTTTTATTGAATTATATATAAATAAATCAATTAATCTAGATACCTTCCGACTTTTAGCCTAATTAGTAAAAATGTCCTATTTCGGCTAACGAATTTGCTCCTATTCTTTAGTAAATATTTTTGATTTAATAATAGTGAGTTAATCTGGCATAACTTAAAGTGATTTAAAATTGACTTAGGGTTTAGTTATTTCCTCGATAATCTAACAATAACTTGGCGCCATAGAGAATTAATATTAAAAATATAATTTTAAAAAGCACTTAATAAATAATGAAAAGCCGAGTAATCAGAAATAAATTAAATTTAAGTAAAAAAAGTAAACTCTGGTTATACAGTATATAAGTTACAATTACAATTTTTGAACATTAGATTTTTTACATAAGAAAGTGGATCATGTCCGTGACCTTGGAGTCAATTTTAATTACGACCTAACTTTTAATGCTCATATAGATTCTGTAATTTCTGCGGCTTCAAAGGCGTTGGGGAACGTTATTAGATTGTCAAAACCCTTTTTACACCAAAAAACATTTATATTGTTATATAATACATTTGTTCGTACCCACTTAGAGTATGCATCCATTGTATGGAATCCGCACCACAAATTTTTAAGTGCTAACATTGAAAAAATTCAGAAACGATTTTTGAAATATTTGTGTTTT
>WNHD01014639.1:0-10739 GCA_011057455.1 Ganaspis sp. Gsp50 | reverse complement strand
TTTGAAAAAAGGGTTTACTAACTTTTTTTACAAAAATTGTAATTGTACCTACACATTTAAAATGAGGACATAAAGTTTTCAAAGGATCAAACCAAATCCAAAACTTTTTTTTGCATTGGGACGATTCAAAAATTTTTTACCATATACATAAATAAATTTACATTTAATAAAAAGATACATTATGTCAGAGATAATCTTTTTTATTTTAAATTTGAGATATGTAATTTTGAGATTCTTTATATTTTTTGTCAAACATTTTTTATTGAATTTTAGTTTCTGGTAATCTTTTTAATAATTTTCTCTAAAAAATCAATATATTTTTGTAATTTTCACATAATGAAATTTATCAATTTAACTTTCCATATTATTTAATTAAAGAAATGTACATTATTATTTAAATTATTTACTTTAAGAATTTACAATTAATGAATCAGAAAGTAGATAATATTTATTTAAAAAATAAATGTATTTTTATATTTTAAATTTAAAGTAGTACTTTTTTTTATTTCTAATGAAAATGAAGGTAATATCGAAATAGTTTTTTTTTTTAATGAATCTTTCAAAATAAAGAAGCTCATTTTATTTAAAAAGTTATTTCCATCTAAAAAGACATTTTCTGAACAGGCATCACTCTAAATCTGGTCAAATATCACTGTTTCTCAGTCAATATTGACTGATTCTCAGTGGCTTCACTTCATTTATTTTATCAGTCAAATATCACTGAATTTCAGTGATTTTTCATTGATTTGACAGTGGAATTTGACTGATACGTCAGTGAGTATTATACTGAATAAATCATTCAATCTTCTGTATCAACTATTGGTAAACTCGTTCCAATGATTTTTCAGTCAAATTCTACTGACAATCAATGAAATTGGACTGGTTGTCAGTTAAAAATCTCACTAAATGATCAAGTGGCTTAGTTTTCATTATTTCATCAGTCAAATTTGAATGATTCAAAACTAAGAGTGATAAACAATAACTTTTAATGAATATTTTTCGTGTTTTATTTAAAGACATACATTTTCATTTAAAGACCAACATTTTTTGTTAAAATAAAAAAAAAGTCATTTCATTTTTTATATAGTAACTTTACTGAAATAATTATTTTTGACTGGCCGACTCCTTTTTTTAGAAGTTTTGGAAAGCCTAATTTTTTCATATATAAAAAATTAATGTATTATTATTATTATTATTATTATTATTATTATTATTATTGTTGTTGAATATACTAATTGATACTAATACAACACTGAAAAAATTGTATACTGAAAAAGAATATATACTTGGCACCTACTTTAGAATATTTTTGATTTACATTCAGTATATTCGAATCTTAAGAATGGAATATACTAAAATAGGTGCTAAGTATATATTCTTTATTTTCGAATAAAATTGTTTCGGTGAAGGGAACTCCTTACACATTGTTAAATTTTTTCCTGTTTCTTAACGTTATTTACTTAATTCTCAATGTCAAATTCATTGAATTAAGAGCCTCAACTGGCCGATTACTGTATGTTTTACCCTATACTTAAATGTTTCATTATTGGCGAAAATGATGGCCTATTTTGACTAACGAATCATTAGTATATTAGCGTGATCATTGAACTATTAGTGATTGTTGGTTGACAAATATGTGCAAGACAAAAGCAATTGAAGGATGCTAGTATTAGGTAAATCGTTAACCTTCACAATTTCGCTTTAACTATAAGTATTATGAGTAAAGAGAATAATTAAAATGCTAGTTGTTTATATTATATATTTTTATTTCAGTATAATTTATAATGTATTTGGAATGAGTGTCTATATTTTAGCAACGAAACTTCATTGTATATTCCCAACCTTGAGAGAAGTTTTGGAAGTTCTACGAAACTTGATGGATGTTTCAGAACTTCCCTCAAGGTTTGGAATATTCAGGATAGTTTTCGTGCTGTGCGGGTATTTGGTGTATGTATACGTGCATGCTTGTGTGTTTATGTTGTGTGCCTTCGTACTTTGTATATTTTAGGTCTACCAATTAAATCAAACATCAAGTGAAATAAGAAATATGAAAAACTAAACAAGAAACAATTGGAATTCTTCTCAGTCCAAACTGAACGATCTTAATGGGTCTTGTTTGATTTCACTGTAATTTATAAAGTCACATTTGTTATTTGCCATACAAGAATTTATTTATATATATATAAATTACATATAAATAATGACTATATATTTGTTTCCTCATGGAGGAAGTTCTGTTTTACCCCCAAATTTTCTATTCGGATGTATCATTTCTCGACGTTTCTCGACCTCAGGAATCGAATAAACATTTTTTTTACAACGTGTCTGTTTGTGTGTGCATGTATGTCCACACTATGTTCCATTGAATATTTCAGAAACTCTAATAGTTAGAACCATGATTCTTCTACAAAATTATAGGTCTCGCAATAGGCCAAAATGTAATATGTGTTTGAACCCAATCTATTAATTATAATTACATTTATTTCGCATTTTAAGAATTCGAAAACATCATTTTTTAAAAATATTATTTGCATTTTCATGAAAAGGTAAAATGTAAATATTTTATCTTTAATTTTAAACTATAAAAATACATACGTTGATTGTTTAATGAACCTTCTAGGTCAATTCTATAAAAAATAAATGCTATTTTTAAACATTTTTAATTTTGAAAAAATCGTATTTTTCATATTTTTTTTATAGAATGTTAAAATGTATATAAATATTTTGTATTTTTTGTGTTTCAAAAACACATCGATTGACGGTTTAATAACGCTTTTAACTTTAATCTGTTTAAAGTAATTCCATGTTGAAAAACAAAATTTGTTGATAAGAACGAGTTTTTAAAGAATTTGGTTTTAAATTGTAGTATATAAACTTCAATATTTTGTCAGTAACAAATAGTTGCATAAAAAATTTATCTTTTAAGTTATTATTGGACATTTTATTATTTTTTGAACAATTAAAACTTTCAATAGTTATTGTTTTTTGGGAAAATTTTTATGTAGAAATTAATGAAATGATCTAAATAAAAAATTTAGGGGTAAAACATTACTTCCTCTATCGGGATGAAATGTGTTCTCAAGATAAACACAAAACATTACTTATTTCAAATATAAACACTAAGGTACAACTTGGCAGCGGTTTTATTATATTTTTTATTTATTATTGAACATATATTATTTATGAATAAAAAAGTGTCATATATTATCTATTAATTTGTTTATTTATTAATTTATGTATATTTATTAAGTGATTGATGGTAAAAAGATTATGTTACCCTGTACAATCTAGATTGCTGTCTGTATTTATAGCACTAAATATGGTTATATGAAAATAGTATTAGAAAATTAATCTAGTTTGTAATTTTTAATTGTATTTTTTATGAATTTAAAAAAATAGTTAAAACTATGTTTCTTACAAGGAGAAAAACCGCAATTTAAATGAACTTAAAACTAGGTAGGTAAAAATTACTTAAGTAGTTAAGTTAGAGTACTTAAGTAGAATTTATTTAATAATTTAGATGATGTTCACCTAATAAGTTAGGTGAATTATACTTAACTATTTTTTTCTACACATAGAAATATGTGGAATATAAGGTAAATATTACTTAAGTGACGTTCAGTAGATTTTACTTAACTAAATTAGGTAAATTTAACTTGCAATTTTTCTGTAGCCTGTCAGTAGCCTGTCGGGGCCCAGTTGGTATTAGGGATTCATCATCTAGCTCCTACTGGCTACTCCCGTGTGGAATATAATCAGGGCGTTTTAATGTTACTGCACAGTTTTGCTAGACACTGTACTGGCTCGATACAGATAACTGTACAGTGGCTGTACAAAAATGTAACGATTTGATCAACAAGTTACTGTGTACTTCAACTGTACAGCTCGCTGTACCGAAACTGTAAAGAAACTATCTCATGAATCTGAATGTATTCAGTAAGCCTAGATGTAATATATACTATACAGAAACTACCTGTGAATCTAGATAAATCCAGTAAATTTAATAGATTGAAAATATATATCTAGACGAAATAAAGAAATCTAGTAGCACTTTACAAATTTGAGACAGTATTTGTCTGGTAAAAAGTTCAACGTTGCGTTAACATTATAGTTACTATGTTGAAACACTAGATTAAAAAAAATGTAGTATTTCTGTGTAGCTTTGATATAGTTTCTGTACAGATCTACGTGACAAGTTATGCGTTAATTTAACTGTACAGTTAGTATGTTGTATCTAGTTTGCCATGAATTTTTTCTACACGGACTGTGTTTCATCCCCTAATAGAAGGATCCACTCGCTCTTCGTCTCGAACCCTGACGACTTTTCTGCACGGGCAACGCTTTTCTTTTCTCTTTCTCTTCAAGATACAGCTAGAAAATGGGGTGATTTTTAAACGAAAAACGGTTGTTTTGCATTATTTATTCGTCAAAAATTATAATAATTAAAAGAAAAAAAAAGAAAAACTTTGGGAACGGGCAAAACTATCCTTCAAACAAAATGTACTTCATTTTTCGATGAAAGATAAAAAGTCGAGTAGTTAGGATGTTACACACACCTTTACATTTTTTAACAAGGATTTACCAAAATGCTCTTTAATAATTATGTAACCGTGTAGAAATAGCCCGATCTGAGGCATGAAACAGGGAACCCGATCGGGGCCAGGCGGGGCAAGGCATGGACCCAGCCGGGTTCCCTGTTTCATGGCAAAATTCGTACACGGATAATAATGTCCAAAAAGAATTTTTATAAATACATTTACAGTTGCTTTAAAAGAAATTAACAAAAATAACCTTTTTTCTAACTTCTGGACAATAGCTCCTTCGCTTTTATTAAATTTTTAACTACAATAATATTTTCTAATGCTTATAGGAGTCTATCATTGCACTAGTTTTATTTAAAATAAAAGAAAAAAATGCTTTTGAATCAATAGTGCGGATGCTATTGAATTTCATTCAATTAAAAGAACTTTTTTTATAATTGATTAAAATACATATTCCCGCATTGAGAGAAAAATGTTTTACTGAGTAACGTAATAATTTTACCAGTAACCATATTTAGTACTACATATACGGCCAGCAATCTAGATTGTACGAGGTAACACCTCTGATAGTATTTGGTACCACCAGATTCTAACCATTAAATTTCTACAATAAACTCTCTTTTTGATTGTGAATTTCCAGAAATTATAATATAGGTCAATATTAACCCAATAATGGCAGCCAATTTTCTGTAAAATGTTACGGGCCGATATTGTAAAAATGTCCCTACCAGTGATGGCTTGTTTACGACTCAATTAGCAGTTTTATATTTAAAAATTATCACTGACAACAACTAGCCATTATCGGCACAGTATCAGTCTGTTAATGTGTATGATTTATATGGAACATAAAGCCTTAAATTTCTATTAATAATTAGAACTTACTTTAAATCTTCTTTTATGCCTTTCAAACTTTTTGAAATGTCTGCTAAATATTTTGAATAAGCATCAAATTTTAATTTTTCAAATGCCAGTTTTTCTTTTTTCAATTTGAGTTCTTCTTCTTTCATTTCTAATTTTCTTGCCATTATCTCTACAGCTTTCATATCTTATTAATAAATTATTATTAGTTTTTTTCTGTCTATAAATTGATTACTTAAAAACTATAAAAAAAAGAGTTAAAAATAACTCCCCATATTCTTTTAAAGTCGCACTCTTTGGGCGTTAAAGAAAAAGGAGTTAACAAAACTTGATAAAAATGATGTTCTATTTTAAGTCATAAGGAGTTATTTATATTGCAAAATCGTGTTTAAAAAACAGCATTTGATTTATTTAGTCAAGTTTTATATTTAGTGTGATTAAAATATATCAATTAACTGAATTAACGGAAAGTCATTTTTGACAGTTTGAGGTTAAGTTAACTTAACTCCCTTTTAGAGAACTCCAAAAATTTAACTCCAAACTGCGGTGGTCATTATCTCCCCGAATTTTTTACAGTTAATCGATTCGTTTTTTAACATAGACAACTTTTCTCAAAATAAATATGATTAAAAAATTACAACTTTTTAAATTATGTAAAGGAGAATGGGGCAAATTGACGCACTTTTTTCAGGCAGGTTAAAGTTTAGCGTCCAAATCGGTGAACTTGAATATTATCAAATAATATAAATGCATTGGCCTAATATTTCGTATATATTATTTTACAATGAAAAAAGAATTGAAATGGCGGATTCAAAATGAATGACAAAAAATGAAAATTCTGTAAATTACATTCCATTTATTTGAAACTTATAATTTTTTGTTTTTTGGGAAAATGATAACGAATATGAGGTCAATTTTCAACAATTCAAAATGGCGGATCTAATATGTCCGACATGTTTCTAAAAATTCAATCCATTTTATTTTATACTCATACTTCTTTGTTCTTTTGGGTCGCTGATAACGAATATGAGGTCAATTTTCAACAATTCAAAATGGCAGATCCAAAATGGCGGAGTGATTTGAGTTTTAGTTTTCTGTCTGTTTATTGTTAAAAATACAGGTATTTATCATCACAGTTAAAAAGACCCTGAGTAACAATATTCAAGCAAACTATAATAAATTAATAATTTTTCTAATCGTGTTTGCCATATTTGATCCGTCATTTTGACTTGTTGAAAATTGACCTTATATTGGTTATCAGCAACAAAAAAGAAACTAAAAGTTATAAGTAATCCAATGTAATTTACATATTTTTTATTTTTTGTTAGCCTTTTTGAATCAGACATTTTAATTTCGAAATTTTTAAATCAGAATCGTAATCAGCGACCCGAAGATTGCAAGTTTACTCAAAATTTAAGATTTTATAGATATTTTTTTGACCTGTATAGACAAAGTTAATTTATTCTGTGGGAAATAAACTATGATTTCTTTTTTGATTTTTAAAATTGCTTATTTCGATCAAAAGTTCTATAATTTTAAGCCAAGAAAGGCATTTTTGTCAACTGTGTGTTGGCTTTGTTGTTAAACATATTATAGTCAATTAGTCAACAGTAGATATTCACTGTTATTTAAAAAAATATAAACAATATGAAATTACAAATAAACCTTTCAATTTGAAATTTTCTTTTCTTCTTTTCAGACCAGCATCATCATCTGAATCATTGTCTGAAGAATCTAAAAGAATATTTTAAAATATTAATTATTATAAATATTTAATAAATAAATATAAAAATAATAAATATAATAAATATTTTATAAATAAATATTTAATAAATATTTATATTATAAATATTTAATATTAGAAATATTTTAAGGATTAAATTATAATTATAATTGAAAATTACTCATTTTTTAATATAAACCTTCTTCAGTATAAATTTTAAAATAAATTTACTTTTACGTTTCGATTCTTTCTTTTCAACAACAAAGTCTTCAATTTCTTTTTGCTCAAGATGTTGATCAAAAGTAGCGTCAAAATTATCTAAAAAAAAGTATTAAAAATTATATTTAAATTTGTGTTTCATTCTGCGGATAGATTGTTAAAATATACGTCCATTTCAACCACATTTTTTCCAATTAAAAAGAGATAATCAATAAAAAAAAATTGTTAGATTCTAGTGATTTGCTCAACTGTATGAACACATTGTCATTGGATTCCTTTAATGTAAAAATGTTTAAAAATAAATGTATTTAATTTATAAGTCGCTTTTATTTAAAAATGTTCGAAAGAAAATATTGAATTCTTATGGTGAATGATATAAAAAGGTTAATTAATACAATAATTACACCTCAATTTAAACATTGATTGATGTTCGAACAGTTAAACTTAAAGTGTAAGAATAGATTTATTGTCCCATTGTCAGGGTATAGTTACAAAATAATATTCAATCTGTTGAACATATTTTTGTTACACCTATTCTACTTAAAAAATGTAAGACATACAGTGAAAGAAATTAATGATACAAAATTGTTGGTAAAAAGTTGATGGTACCTGTTATCGTTATCATTTCCACAAGAAAAAAAATCAAATAATAGTTTGTTTAATACATTTGTCTTAAGGAATAATTGTGGCCTCTATTCGCTAATTTTAAAAGAACAATTTATTAATTTTTACAAATACTGTTTTATAAAAAAATTATGTAATCTTAAGTTTTCAAAAGTTTGGGTAATTCTTTTCTTGTATTTTGAGACTTTTAAACAAAAAGTACAATTAAAAAAATCTTGTACAATAAAAAGTACCACACATATACAAACATACATACTCCTACATTTGGGATTATGTCAAAATTTTATATGTAGATGAAAGTTTGTTAAGAGCTTTTTAAAGAAAAATGTAATTTCACCAAAGACAATCAATTATATTCATATCAATATTTCATATCAATGAAATTGTGTTGACATAGTTAATGTATATTGAGCCCATACACTGAAAATGTTTTGGCGAACCAGCTATACCAAAGATGGAATGACTCTTGTACTTTTCATTTGGTATACCCCACACCCTAATTTCGAAGAAACGCCGTACCAATTGGTATAGCTGGTAACCCAAAAAGTACGGCTTTTGTCCCAAGTTGGCGCGTGGGATATCCCAAATGAAAGGTACAACAGTATTGGTATAGCTGATACGCCAAAACTTTTTCAGTGTATATTCTGATAAAAGAGGTATATACTTTCACCATCCAATTCGATCAAAACTTTGGCCATCTTTTTGTTGAACGTTTTCTCATCATCTAGATAACCCTGAAAATAATTTTAAATTAAAATGTTTCTTAATATTGACATAAAATAGAATCAACTAATTTCTAAATCTGGGGGCTGATTACCGACATTCCCAATTCCCACTTTCCACTTCCCAGATTCCACTTCCCACTTTTCATTTTCCACTTCCCAGTTCCCATTTTTCACTTCTCACATCCGACTATAAATATTAATGGTTGAAATATTATTTACTTCTTTATTGTCATCTTTCTTCTGGAAGCCTAATTCCCTCACTTGAGATGAACCAAACCTTTCTCCAGTAATCAGTTCCTTTATAATCCGCTTGTCTGTTTCATTAAAAATTACAGTCACTGGTTGCCCATTTTTTACTTGTAATCTTCTTCTATCCTCTTTTTCTGTTGTTAATCTTTTTATATCGTTCCAAGTCTGCATAATTATTTATTATTTATTCATTTTATTTATTATTTTTTATTTTATTTATTATTATTTATTTTATATATTATTTATTATTATTTATTTTTAATTATTATTGATATAAGAATTTTTAGATAACAAAACATTGTTTACTGATTATTAACACTTAATTTCGGACGAACTCCTGACTGAATTTGGACTAAATTCAGATTAATTTTATTATTTTTTGCTAACCTTGTTCTGGATTCTTGATATTTACTTATTTAACTTATTTAAAATTATTTAATCAAGAAAAATAATAATATTCAAACGTTAAATATTGGAATATATATTTTTATTTAGAATATAGGACTGTTTAATATAATTAAAAGAGAAAGCTGAATTACTGAACATTTCGAAATAGAGTATTACAATCTTAAGAAAACCTTGTCATTAATAAATAAACAAAATATAAATGTGTTATTACTTTTTTCCAAGCACTAGCTTCTTTAACTGCTCCACCTTCAACTGCATTTAACTGCTTGGCGAGATCATCAAAAGATATATTCTATTTGAAAATAAATTAAATATTAGAATATTATCTGTAATTTTAGATCTTATTTATTGTAAGACTTAACACCTAAATATTTAAAAAAAAATTATTTTAGAGAAAGTGTTTGAATCTGGTCAAAAAAATAAAACTTTTACAAAAATAAACACAGAATTGAAACAAGGTTAAACTTTAGAAATTGTAACTTTGTAAACTTTTTAATTATTTGAAATGATTTGAAGAATAGTCAAAATAGATAATGTTATAATAAATAATGCCTATTAAATATTATCAAGGTAATTATGATTTTATCTTAGTGTTTTTAATTTACTTTAGAAATAGTAATTACTGTTTTGTGTTTATAGTTAATCCCATTCACCTTTCCTGAGGAAATATGTTTATGTTTTAGCATATAATTAACTAAAATCTCCTTTTGATTTTCACTGATGCATTTTCTAGACATTTTTAATTTATTAACCATAAAACAATTATCCTGAATGTGATCACAGAATAATGTTGCTGACGTTCATTGTTTTACTACTATTATTTCTAAATTTAATTTTAAAAAATCAGAGTGGACACTTTTTTCTTTTTAATTCTCTATTATATTATAAATGTCGATTTTACATATTTTAAAACACTAAAAATTACATTATTCATTACAACATTTAAAACTATAATTTTTCAGTGGTCGCTCCCTTAAAAGAAATATTGCCCATTGAAAAATGAATCAATTGATTGTACACGTGACATTTACACTCGCATTGTAAACTTTGTCAAAACTATTATTATTTAATTCTTTATAGAACAAAAAAGTAAACATATTTATTAATTTTTTACGTGGCTAAATGCCCGAGTCATTAATTTTGCTTCCTCATAGGGAAGCATTGTTTTCGGTCCGATTATCGATTTTCCAAAAATAGTCTAAAGCAACTCAATTTCATCCAAAAAGAATAAATACGAAGTTTTAGGCCAATGTCCAGATGTATGTGTGTGTGTGTGTGTGTGTGTGTGTGTGCGGTCGTTTTTTTGTGGACTCTCTATCTCGAGAACGCTTTAACCGATTTTAATGAAATTTGGCACAGTTATTACACTCATAAAAATGAAGAAATTGACAC
>WNHD01014631.1:0-15643 GCA_011057455.1 Ganaspis sp. Gsp50 | reverse complement strand
ATTTGTCCACCATATTGGATCCGCCATTTTGGATTTTGAAAGTATGCCTTTAAATTCGTCATCATTGACCGCAAAAATCCATGAGTACCAAGTTTCAAGTTAATTTAATAATTTTATTATCGAGGAAATTCAAACCAATTATATTGTTTAAAAAATCATTTTATAAACAATAATGTTTATAAAGATTGTGACAAGGTATTTTACAAGTTTATTTCAGTCGATCTCTTAATAAAGAACCAGTAATATCTGTGTTTCTAAATTTTTTTTTTTTTTAAATACTAATTTTCAATTTGTTCTTTCTGAGAGAATGACCCGTATATAATAAAGTAGTCAATAAATTCTGAAACTTAATTATAAGTATGATTATAATGATTAAGTAAACAAAAAGCTTCTTAGTTTTTCGTAAACGAAGAAGACGTTGCAAACTTGTACATAATGTTGATAAAGTGTGCAAAAATGTATAATAAACAAAAGGTGCTTAAAATTCAAGTTGTGCAAATTTAATAAATTGTCTGCAGAAGTGCAAGAGTAATTTCGACTGAAAAGGTAATCCTCCAAGAGTGGGTTAAGCAGAAAGTCATAAAACTTTTCGAGAAACTTTAGATTTTAAACCAGATGCTTTAGGATAATTTTAAATTACAACTTCGTGATATCACGTAACGAGAACTTTTCAAAACGCTCAAAATTTCCTGCACTGTTTTGCAATTTTCTTAAACTCCACAAAGTAGTGCTTTTAAGAAAAGTTTAACGAACACAGACCCTCGAAAAGCGCAGCTGGTCATACAAAATGGAATACTCTAATTAAAAATGATAATTAGCAAAATATTTCTATTTAAAAATGCTCACAGCAAGTACATTCACAAAAAACTGCCTTCTAATATGAAAAACATTGCATGAACTTTAAATAAAAAGTTTGTCAAAAAATGACCATAAAAGAAGACATTTGTTAAAAAAGAATTATCATACCCAGAGAAAATATTTATTTGAATCAAATATAATTTATTTGAAAGAAATAACCGTATATTTGTCTCAGAACCAATTAAATTATTTATTTGGTTTAAATCAATATTTTGTTTGGCAGAAATAAAAATTTTATTTGTATGAAATATATTTTTATTTGAATCGAATAAAATTTATTTGAATCAAGTAAAACTTATTTGAATCAAATAAAATTTATTTGAATCAAATAAAATTTATTTGAATAAAATAAAATTTATTTGGAACAAATAAATAAATAAATTAGTTGGTTCTAAGACAAATATACCATTTCTCTGGGTGCAAAAAAAAGACTCGTTAAAAAAGAAAGATTCAAATCACGGGGAAAATTATTAACTATGTACATTAATAATAATCTAAACTACATACATTAACAATAATCTAAACTATATGAAAACAACATTGATTCAACAAATTGAAAACATTTGATTCAACAAATATGGAAATATAAATAATCCAAAAAATATAGACTATAGAGTTGTACAAAAAATACAAATTTGTAAACAATATGATACACAAAACACAAAAAATATATAAAATAGTCGATATTACACAGTTTACTTAAAAGTATCAAATTGATATCAAAAATATCAAATTTATATCAAAAATATCAAATTTATATCAAAAATATCAAATTTATATCAAAAATATTAAATTAAATTGATACACAAAATATCAAATTGATGAAGATTTTGTGACCAACTTGATACATTTTGGTATCAAATTGATACTTTCAAGAAAACAGTGTAAGTAATTTTTTTCGTGTTTCCTGTCACGAGCAACACGAGCGCAAATTAATTCAATATTAATAAATGAAGAGACAGGGGTTCATTGAATTTATATTGCGAGTGGAGTATAAATTTAATTGGCATTGAGTACCACAAGCAGGGAAGTGTCGTGTGCCATCTTAAAATTAAATTAAACTGAAAGTGGCTTTTTCATTTTGTTTCGTATAGATCTATGCCAAGTTTAAAAAAGAGAAGCATAAATGCATAATTTTGAGAAAAGTGACATTAGTTATTTAAATTTTTCAGCCATGCCATCTTTTCTTTTCTCATCGCTTAATGCCACCCTCCCCCCCCCTCTATATCTCTCTCTCTCTCTCTTTCTCTCTCACCCCATACCGCCAGCGCCTCTCACAATTCATTCCAGCGTAGAATTACCTTCTCAGGAATTCACGTTGAGGGAAAATTACGAACAGTTCACGACTGCAGAAGAAGAATCAAGACGGAATACATAAATAATAATGAGAATAAATCGACGTCCACTTTAATAAGCCAAACGCTCGTTCAGTTCCCTTCGATTTTGCATTCTTCCCTATTCCCAACTTATTATTGGTCGAAAGATATTTTAAAAGTTAAATTTGTAGTGGGTACACGACACTTTGGGTAACAGATGCATGAAATAAATTTTAATTCAATGTTCTCATTTGAATTCTTAATATTTTGTCTCTTGGATTTCAGTACAAAGAGACATGTGCAAAAGTATATTAAAGAAACATCTTGAGTGTTTAGGCATATTGGCATAGGTCAAATACAATTCGGGAAAGAAGTATAAACTTTTTTTGTAAATCAAACTTCTTGTAAAACATCAACATCCAAAAATGTGAAATTTTATTGGACATTAGTAAAACCGAATGGCTATTTATGAAGATAATAATAATAAATAAAAATGGTAATATAATAATAAAAATGATGATGATAATAATAATAAAAAATAAAAATGGTAATATATAGTAATAAAAAATAAAAATAGTAATATAATAATAAAAATGATGATGATAATAATAATAAAAAAAAATTAAAATGGTAATAATAAAAATGATAATAATAATAATAATAATAATAATAATAATAATAATAATAATAATAAGCCGCCATTAATAAGTTTTTATGAAAATTCGTAATGATTAATTAATTCGCAATAATTACACAAATTCCTTGTACTCAAAGAACCTGAATAAAAATTTGTTGAAAAATGAATGTTACAGTTATATGCGAAAGACTCGCTTTTTTCTCATTTGTTAATTAAAGAAATATCAACAAAAATAAATTAATGCTCGTCTCTTCTCGAATGTACTCACATTATTCTATTATTTACTCTCATTTGCATATCAGTTTGACAAATTGTAAGATAAATTAATCATACGTAATAATTAAAATTCATAAAACGAAAAAATTGGAAAAATGTTTTAAAAAGCCATAAAAAATTAATTTTTTTTAGAAAACCTTTCAAATAAACAATATGAATATGTTATTGCATAAAAATTTTATTTTTATGCAGAATGATTCAACAAAATACATTCATTGAACATTTTATAAACATGTCTTTCCTATTATCTCTGTTTTTACAAAATATGTTTAAAAATAGAAAATATTGTATATGAAACTATCAATATTGGTTAAACCAATCCATATATAATTTTAGCACTGCAAGTACGAATGGACATTCACAGAAAAAAGAAAGTCTTGAACCGTTTACACAATCAGTTAATTTTGTGGCTTGAAACAAGACTAAGTCATTTTTTGGTTTTAAAATCAGTCCAAATTGACACTTATGTAAACAGTTCAAGCCAAAAATTGATTAGCTTCTTTTTTTCAGTGTTTAATTCTTTGTTTTGTAGTCCGTACATATTTTTTATAAATAAGTAAATATTGTTATGCAAATTGTTAATAACGAAACTGTGAAAAACAAAATTTTGTGAACAAAATATCCACTCAAAAAAGCATAAAAGCATTTTATAGAAAACAATGTGTACTTGTATCTGAAACGCCTAAAAAATGTACATATTTCATAAAATTTAGAAATGTCTTCATTCATTTTAACACTGACTGTTAATTTTCCGCGAAAATAACTTTTTACGAAAGAACAGACCAAGGATCGTAATTTGAAGGAGATAACAATAAAAAGAAATAAAAAAATAAATGAGAATAATAAATATGTCAATATAACAAAAATAACTATAGCGAATTTATTACATATAGAGAATTACTATGTAAGAATTATTATAGTTATATTTAAATATAACAAGAATTATTATATTATATTATATTATATAATTCTTTCCTTTAGATTAAAGAATTATTATAGTTATATTTAAATATAACAAGAATTGTTACAGCGAATATTTATTGTTGGCAGTTTTTCAAATTTGCAAAAGAATTCAATTGAAATTGTTGAGAAGATAGAATACGAAACTTGGAAACCTCATTATTGTGATGGTAAAAAAGGTAAAAAGGTCAAACGCTGCATAAATGGCAGAAACAAGACTCCATCGATTTATATTAGCTCAATTCTCTCAAGTGACACTGATAAACGTGTAGCGCCCTTCCTGCTGCCCTCCTTTAACTTTACTTATCATTTCTCATCCTTGACTCAAAATGTTCCCAAAGTTTGTGAATGCAATTTTTTTATTACATTCCACCTATCACTTTACTCACTATGAATGTATAATTACTTTCTGAGAAATTGAAAACCTGATGCATAAATCTTTCATCTTTTATAATAAAATAGCTGAAGACTGACAAGCGCTTCTTATGTTCGTGAAGCCCTTAGAAATAATTTAATCTCTTCACACAAGCGTTTTGTTTCAAAAAGAAATCTACTTTTTGCTCTCATTGACATATTTTTACGTTTTTTGCAATTTAAAGATCTTTTTCAATTTTTGTAAACATACGTTTCAAGATTTTGAATGCGCATACATTTGAAATATTTGTATACCTTTTGGAGAATTTTAAATGTGCGTTTAAAAATTGTAAATATTTATTTCATAATTGGAAATTACTTCACAACTATAAATGTATATTTGAGAATTGTAAATGTATGTTTGAGATTTGTAAATGTATATTTGAGAATTGTAAATGTATATTTGAGAATTATAAATCTGTATTTAAGAATTGTAAATGTATGTTTCATAATTAGAAATGTACATTTCATAATTAGAAATGCATACTTCATAATTATAAAACGTATGTTTCAGAATTTTAAATATATTTTTTTGAATTTCAGACGCGTATTTAAAATTCTAGAATGTTTTTTGAGATTCTAGTTCTCTTAATATTTAAATGTGTAAATTTATTTTAAAATAAATTAATGTATGTAAATTTGTTGTCTATGTAAAGCACTTTACTTCAGATGTTACTTTCAGACGTTATTAAAACATCTGAAGTTATTATAAAGTAACTATAAATTAATTTGCAACTTTTAATACAAGTTTTAATTCTTAAATTCGAAAGTTTTAGAACATTGGGAAAAATCTTATTCAAACCCCGAAAGGTTTTTCAAACCTTTTAAAAACTTCTCATGAAAAAATGGCTAAAAGGAGTAGAATGACATTTAGGTCAGACAAACAGGTACTTATCTCTTCGTAATCACACACAGAAAAAATATACTATATAAGTTTGAACTGTATTTTTTTAAAATCGTAGAACAAAATGTAACATTAAAAAAGCAATCTATTCGATTTCAATTCTAGCGGGACTAATTTTATGTTAAACCAAAAATTATATTCATCAAGGTTTTTTCGAAATCCTCGAAATAAAACTACGTCGTAACTAAAAGTTATTCAAACTTCGTTTTTAAAATTTTAAAGATTTATTTAAGGGAAATATTTTCTTCTGTAAGTTTGAGTGGAATTTATGCGAATAACATATCTTCAGAGAGAAATATAACTTCAAAATCGAAGATGAATATTAGTTCTAAAGTTAAAATAGATATATATCTCGGAAGTGGAAGTGAAATATAATTTGGAAATTGAAGAGGGATATAACTCGGGAATTATAGTGAAAGTTGAATACAAGTTTCAGATAGTGCTGAACTTAGAAGTTAAATTGAAATATAACGTTGATATAAAATAGATTTCAAATTGTAGTTCGTAAGTGAAAAAACCAATAAATAAAAAAGGAAAAAATCTCAACAAAGAAACAAGCAATGAAAAATGATGAAATTTCGTGGCGCTAGCTAGCAGCGCTAGATTGTATGCAAAATTACCATGTATCTAGCGCTGCTAGCTAGCGCCACGAAATTTTTCTACACGGGTATTTAGAAAAACTGACTAGTAGAAAGAAAAATAAATGACAATAATAAATAACAATAATAAATAACAATAATAAATGATAATATTAAATGACAATAATAAACAACAATAATAAACAACAATAATAAATGACAATATTAAATGACAATAATAAACAACAATAATAAATGACAATATTAAATAACAATAATAAACAACAATAGAACTAAAAATATTAAAAAGAAAAAAAGAAAATCGAAAACAATATTAAACAAATGACTATAAAATAAATGACTATAAATAAATAATAACAATGACTATAAAATAAAGAAAAAATACGAATTGAATAATTTAAAAAAGCGAGACAATAAAATAATAAATAAATTGGGAAAACTTTGAAAACGAATAATAAATAAATGACAAAACATAAAAAATGAATAATGAAACTGATGCGTTTTAATGAAACTGATAGTATATCTGTAATATATAAAAACGAATAATAAAAAATAATAAATGATAAAAACAAATAAAAAATAACAAATGATAAAAACAAATAAAAAATAACAAATGATAAAAACAAAAAACGAATAATAAAAAAATGGTAAAATGATAAGAATTATAAATAAATGATAAAACGATAAGAATTAAAAATAACTGATAAAACAAAAACCGAATAATACAAAATAATAAATAAATTGACAAAATACATACAAAACGAATAGCAACAAATAATAAATAAACAATAACACGTTCTACACGTTTTATTATTGAATAACAAAAAACTATAAAACATTTATTATCCATTTATACTTGGAATGTCAATAACCTTTGACAGTGTTAAATAATCTAAGAAAATGCGTTTCTAGAGGAAAAAGAAATCTAAAATTCAAAAACGACTTGACTGTGAATATTCAAATTAGTCATCAGTTTTTCTCATTCATTTTCAATGCAACTTGTCTATCATTGTTCTTAACATCTTCTGTATTTCATCCACATAGCACTCGAAACACATACAACAGTTCAGAGATTGCGTTTTAAAAAAATACGAGAAGCAATAACTTCAATCTTCTTCTTATGTATATTTTAAACTTTTATAGTATTCTTTTCCTTGAAAAAAAACCATTTTCTTTCCTTTTCATTATTTTCGAAATTTCCTTGTGTTCACAAATGCGTCTTTTTATATGATAAACACAACTGTAAAAACTCTGGATATTTGACAAAAATAACTTGAAAAAATGTTTATTTGGCAAAAAAATGGGCACAAAAATGTTGTGTATGGCATAAACGAGAAAAAAGTTCTTCTAAAGAAAGTTTTTAAAAAAGTCCTTGATAAACCCTCGGATAAACCTAAAGATTTCTCTGAATAAAACTAAATAAACCTCTTGTTAGACGTTAAAAGTTTATAAATAAATAAGATAATATAAGTTTATAAGATAATATGCAGAGAATATGAATAAACTCCTCTTGAGTATAAAATTTTATCTCAAAGAAGATCGTATGTTAAACATTGAAATTTTGTCTATTTGTAGTCAGAGGTGCTAAAAAGCTCGCGAGCTTTTCAACTTGTTGAGAGCAAGTCGATTGAATTGTTCGAAAGCAGTAATCGGCTAATTTTAAATGAGATGATAATTTCTCGATTCATTGATTTTCGGGAATACCGAGCTGAATAGTGCTCGTTATGAGCATTAAAGATAGTTGAATTAATTTCATTTGTGTTTATTGATAGAGCTCAGCTGTTTTGTTTTGGCAAGTCACTATGAAGACTAACACTGAGGTTTCGTCACTCTTTATTGTTATTTTGAGCGTTGTCGAAGGTTGTGGAAAGACAAACCTGATAACTGCGGAAAGACCTCCAAAAATCAATTTTTATCCTCGCTAATATATTACTTTGTGAATCATCGCGTACACGTGCGCGAAAAAATATTTTTAACATTCAAATTAAAAATTCAACTATGGAGCAGAATTAGCTAATCTTTGGATAATTCTTCTTTTACATTTTTTTAGGAAGTAACTAATTTTATTAACACGTATTATTGCAATCGTTGAAAGAATTTATGTACATGAATTTTTGACAAATTTGTCTTTCCATGTAACAAGCATATTTGACAATTGTTTATGAATTTTTATCGAGAAGATGAAAAAATATTCCGATGTTTCAATATTTATTTTGACAATATTTATTTTTTCCTATTGTCGGCTTATATGCAGAAATGAGTAATGCATATTGCTATTATGTTTATTAAAAAATGACTCGTTGTGGTTATCAGAGTTTAAAAAACCTTCCAACTCTTATCAACACACACTTGAATTCCCCAAAAATACTATGCAATATAAACCAGACATGTGATACAAATATGTACAAATATGTAATTACTCAAGTAATTCAGTTATAGTAAAAAGCGTGTGTTTTAATGTAGGTATATATTAAAATATATGTGCGTTTATCGATATAACTAGTACTTTCGAATGTGTTATTGATGCAAATAAATGTATGTTAATGCATATAAATGTGTCATTAATGCATAAAAATATATGTCATTAATGCATATAAATATATGTTATTAATAAATATATGTTATTAATAAATGCATGTTATTAATAAGTACATATTATTAATAAATACATGTTATTAATAAGTACATATTATTAATAAATACATGTTATTAATAAATACATGTTATTAACACATGCAGGTATCTTCTATAACATTATTAACGTACAAACGCACTACAAAAACATGGTGTCTCATTTTGAGCAAAAACGTCTTAAATTAAGACATATTTGGTGACAAAGACACAAAAAATGCCTTAATTTAAGACACTTTTGATCAAATAAGACACTTCTGTCCCACTTTTAAGACACCATTTTTTGCAGTGAACGCTACCTCTTTTAAAAAAATCGTTACCAAAATTTTCAATCATCCGAATTAAAAATCTTTTATCTTTCTTTGACGTAAAAAAGTATAAATGACGGTAAAAGTTAAAAAATTTTCCCGTGAATTCAAGTTTCACTTGTGTTTTTTATTCAACATTGAAGAAGATACAATGTCGAGAATGGTTAACAAGTGTTTTTATGAAAGAAACAATGTAGCTGTCAAGATGAAAGAAGAGACAGGATGCTTTAATATTTTGATAAATACCGAGCAAGGTTTATCTCGAGAGCTTAATTGTCGAAAATTTTGGAAGCCGAGGAAATTTTTCTCGTTTATTTATAAATGCCAAGCATATTAGTGTTGAATGTGCATTATACACGTTTTCTGTATTAACAAGTGTTGGCATTGCACCTTTCAAGCGCAACATAAAACCAGTCAATCAGCAGCAATTTACGTAAAAAGAGGCATGGTAATCGCTTAAGGCTCACTTTGTTTAACTCAGTTTCAACACTAACTTCAACTTTTGCACTCAGCCAAGCACAATACAATCTATGCGAAAAAATTATGCATCGTCGTTCATGTTAACCTATTTGACATTATTTTATTGATGGTATTTTTCTTTATTCTATTAATAGATTTTTATTTTTCTCCCACTTTTGCATTTAATGCACATGAAATTCGTGCGTCTTTGTAATGTATTCTCATTTTCAATCTTTTGCTTACATTTTAATAGTTTCTCTCTAAACCTGAATCAGATTAAGTAATTATTCCAATTAGTAATATTTTTATTATTAAAAAGTAGTGTACATTTTTCTATCGATAGAAATTAGTGTATAGATTGTTCTATCACTTGAAATTAGTGTAGATTTTTTTACATTGTTGATATTTTATATAATTCAGATTTAGAGACTAGTAGTATAGAAAAATCCACACTAATTTCTAGTTGTAGAAAAATCCGCACTAATTTCTAGTCGTTGAAAATATATATATATTTTCAGCATCAAGAGTTGGATTTTAAGACCTAAAACGGACTTAATCTTGTTTTAAGACATAAAATCTGCTGGCTTTCAGTCATTTTGATTTTAAGATGTGAACGGTTTAAGACTTTGTTTTTACTGTGATAATTCGAAAAGTAAACATTTACTGTTTCAATTAATAGATACTTATTATTATTATTAATTAATATTTTATTTTCAAATTAGTAATTTTTCACTAAAAATGAGTTGTTTTCCACTAAAGATTTAGGGTTTATTTCCACTAAGGATTTTTCACTATTTAACAGTAACTCATTTTTTCTAATTCGTTAGTAAAAAACCACTAATTCAGATTTAGAGAGTAGAAATTGGTATTAAAAAAATGTCATTATTTATCGAATTGCTATGACGATTTTTATATTAATTTTGAGTATTCTCTATTCGATTTGGTAACTTTTACTTATTTATTATTTTAAATAAAGTTTCAGTTAATGTTGAATGGAAGTTATTAAAAAGTTTCGCCAATTGGCCAATTATGAGTATATTATAATTACGAAATAAATAAAGAAATTTGAATACAAGTGACATGTTTCCATTTGAATAAAAAACACTGCAACAGTCTTTGTAGAAAGGAAAATAAATATTATTTAATGATTAAAAAAACAAATATTGCATGAAAAAAGATAAACGTCATAAAAATAATTTTACCCAATTTCGAAGTGAAAATATTTGTCACGATAATTTTTACTCGAGTGAAATTTCCAAAAGGTGATACTTTTTATTCTAGATTTTTTTTTGAAAAACAATTATGGAGGTGAATTAATTAATTTGAATAATTTGCATCAATTTTATGAAAATTACAAAAATTCTGTGTTAAAATTACAATAAGAAAATAATTGTGTAATTAAATAGGCAAATTGTAATTTTAGTTTTTCAATAGCAATTTTAAAAGGGGTTCATAACAATTTCTCAGCACTTATCAGTCCATCGTAATCACGTGTATTTTTACGGCAAACCTTTGCAAAACGCGTTTTCAGGTCAACGTTTGTTTAGACAAGTTCTGTCACAAAGACACAGGGAAGTGCCCGACTGTCTCTGTTTCGTAACTTGAGATAAAAATGTTGCGTAAAAAGGAAAATGTTACTTTAAAAAAAATATGAAACGCCTTTAAATTGATAAAAATTACTTTTAGTTACTTATTTAAACGGAAACAAGAGAAAATACAAAATGAAGAAACAAAATAAACAAAATGAACGAAAGATGAATCAAACAAAATAAACAAAACATAAAAAACATAACAAACATTAAAAAAAATATGTAAAAAAACATGTAAAAAAGCATGTAAAAAAACATGTAAAAAAACATAAAAAAAATGAAACAATTAAATACAATTTCTGCTCAGTTTCACAAAAATTAACACGCGCGTTTTAATGAAAGCTCTTTTTAAATTAAAAGCAGCATCTAGACGTCAAGAGCAATAATTCAAAATGTTATTACAATAACCTCTACTAATTGTTTCCGCAGTATAATTTTTTGATTTCACAACGAACTTTTAAAACTAAAGGATATGAAACTAAATTCGAACCATCAAATTAAACCTTCTTGGAATTTTTTTAATAATTTAGAAACTCTCTTATCAAAACTGGATTTTGTTGACGTAAAAAAATAATCTTTGATGCATTTATGTTATATCTACATTGTTTAAAACTAAGAAGAAATTGTTATTAAAAAATTACATAATTTCAGAAAAACTATACATAAAAAAAGTAGGTAAATTCTGTTTTGAAATTTAAAAAAACAGAGTCTGTTTAATATTTGCACTTTCGTACTTCATGCAAAATGATATTTAAACAAAAGCGTTTTTCTTTAAATTTTGGTATATTTGTAAAACTACCTCAGAACTGAATAAACGAACTAATAAAGTCTCAGGTGACGAGACATGCTTCCAAGCGATTCACCCAAGAGATTTTCTGATATTTAAATATTGTCTGCCTCTAAAATAAACTGTTACACGTTTTGCCAATGTCAAGCCCAAAACTCGCATTTTCTATTTCTCTTACATCCAATTTGAAGATAAAATTATTAATTATAACCCAAAACTCGCATTTTTTATTTCTCTTATATCCAATTTCAAGATAAAAATAATTATTATATCCATTTAGGAAAATTAAAGTCTTTTCCAAGAACTTCCTATTTTTCAATACACTTTTTTTATGTATATAAAACAATATATAAATTATGTATACAAAAATATATAAATTATGTATACAAAAATATATAAATTATGTATACAAAAATATATAAATTATGTATACAAAAATATGTAAATTAATGTATAAAAAATATATAAATATCAACTTCGATATCACAACTTGAGTTTAACACAACCTTATTCATTTTTCCAAGACGACATGATCCATTTAAAAAACATCTTTATTTAATAAACAAAATGGAAACATTAATGGAAACATTGTTTACAATGCAAGTCAATTTTTCAAAGATATAAAAATCAAACGAAGCTTCATTTATATGAGGAAGCAAAAATCAATTTGGGAAACGGAAAATTACTTTCCGGATGAAAGTAATTGAAAATTAAATAAAACGAATTAAATAAACTCGTAGTCGGAATTGCATACGAAATAATAATAAATTGTGTTAAGTGTCTCACTTTTCTTAAAGGAACGATATTAATAGTTAACTGAAAGGTATTCCTGTAATTTCAGAGCAACTGCAAAAATCAGCCACTTAATCTGAGGCCGTAATCTAATTCCAAGCCATTTAGCTAGAAAAGAGGAAATAAAGAAGTAAACGAATGCGGAGAATAGCAGTTTCTGTAATTCCAAGCTACAAATCTACAATGGAAAAAGCGCCAGTAAACGCATTCACTTAAAAATTTATTTCGCAATTTTCTTGTTAAGAAAACGTTTAAAAAGTTTCCTTAACAGTGATAACAACAAATGTCTGACGAAAGTGTCGTGTTTGACGTATATTTGCTTTAATGCCTATTCATTAAAAAAATAACAACAGTCATTTAAATTCAACTATTTCTTTGACACTTTCTAGATTTCCTTTCTTTTAATTGAGCAATTACACTTCTATCTATTACGTCCATTGTTTCTGTCATTAAATCACAATTTCAATCATACAGAACGTTATCAGCAACATATTTAAAATACATGTTTAAAGTAATTAATTAAATTAATATATTTGAAATCCTTTTGGGTCAATATTACACTTGCTATTTTTATTATTTCTGTCACTTTTGACTTAAAAATAAGCGGATTTCACTTATTCACATTAAGAGAGAATATAAAGAAAGGATATCTGAAGAAGGATATATGAAAAAGAATGTCTGACAATGAAGAAGAACGTCTGATTATGAACAATATCTGCACAGAAAAAAATGTCTTGAACCGTTTACACAATCTGTTATAATTTTTTGGCGTAAAACAAGACTAAGTCAATTTTTGGTCTTAAAATCAGTTCAAATTGACACTTATGTAAACGGTTCCAGCCAAAAATGGGCTGAAAACAATACTTCTTTTTTTCAGTGTGATTATGAACAATGTATGATTAAGAACAACGTAGGATTGTGAACAATATGTGATTATACACAATGTATGATTAAAAACAACGTAGGATTGTGAACAATATGTGATTATACACAATGTATGATTATAAACAATGTATGATTATAAACAATTTATAATTATAAACAATCTGTGATTACGAACAATGAATGATTACGAACAATGTTCCAGGAAAAAAATACTTATCATCCAATAGTATGCAGTGCTTATAAAAAACATTAAAAGAACATCAGATCATAAATAACATATACATATTATAACTGATTATAAAGAAGAACGTCCGATCACAAAAAAGAAAAAAAGCACCAGATTATAAACAAGAAGCTGTTATTTCCACAAAAAGTAAACCTGCAAATTATTAACTAAAGTTTGATAATAAAATCAGAATGTTAGACATGTTGTTAGCATTGTTAGATAAAGTGAGGAATATTGTGATCGGATAAGAGTAAGCATAATTCTCACATGTGATTATAGTGTAAACAATACTTTTGTTATGTACAGATTTGCATAAACCTCGATGCATGTGAGATGAAGGCAGATTACGTGGATTTATCAAATAATTAATTAACACTAAGAGCTCTTAAGATTATTTCAAAAGATAATTCACAAGTTTAATTGACCGCAAAGGATGTGAAGTTTAACGAAGAGTCACCTTCTAACCCGAGGCATCGCATAATTTGAAATTACCACTAACGTAACGACGTTAAATTTAACGGCAGCCAAGGAAGATTGGTAGAGAGAGAGAGAAAGATAGAGAGAGGGGGGAGGGGGACTGTAATCCCTACGGTTAAGTTTTAATTCTAGTACAGCGGATTTTCTACTCTGATATAATTTCAGCTTACTTGCTATCAGAGTTCAGAGCTTTGCCCTTCCCTTTAGCATTTTTTTTATACATGTCATCATGGTAAAGAAAAAGTATGAAAAATATATTCTATTAGAGCTTAAGAACCTATTTATAGAGATCTTGAAAACTCACAATGTAAAAATAAATTGTTAATTTAGAACTATACACTGAAAAAATCTGGTTAACTTAACCAAATTCTTGGTCAGGGATGCATTAATATGTAGGGATGCATTAATATATAGGGATGCATTAATATAGGGATGCATTAATATAGGAATGCATTAATATACACTGAAAGAAAATATTTTAGAAATTTTAATAAACGCATTGTACTTTTTAATATAAAAGTATAACGATTTAGGGAAAACGGTAAAAAATGAGAATTAGTATAAAAATATTAAACGTTAGAAAAGAAATTGCAAGCTTTAGTAATTATATTAGAAACATCAACAGAATTATATTGATGTTTCTAATATAATTATTATATATATATTATATATATAATATAAAAACACACCAAATATGTCTTAATTTAAGACGTTTTTGCTCAAAATAAGACACCATGTTTTTGCAGTGTATATGAACGCATTTCTGTTTTTGATTAAATTTACCAGAATTTGGGTTAAGTTTACCACACTTTTGTTTAAGTATACCAGACTTTTGGTTAAGATTGCCCAGATTTTGGTTAAGTTTGTCAGAATTTTGGTACAATTTACCAGAGTATTGGTTAAATTAACTAGAAGTTTTGTAAAGTTAAAAAAAAATTTAGTTAATTTAACTAAAATTTCAGTTAATTTAAACAAAACAAAATAGTAGGGGCATATTTAACATTCTTTCTGGTTGATTTAACCTGACACTTTTTTCAGTGTTGCAATATAGTAACAGTCACAGCTTTTGATTCTAAAATTTGCTTAACAGCAAAATGTGCTACTAATTGCATATCAATGTGATTCTAATTTAATACTTTTGTTTTTGCAGTGTGCATAAATTAAAATTTTCTAAACTTTCTTGCTGTATCTAATTATTTATTTTACTTCTTTTTCTTTGAAAAATAGAAGCCAAAATTAAAAAGTACTTTTGTAAATTGATTTTGAGAATCATTCGAGTATAAAGAAGAAAGGGTTCAATACACTTTGAATTATATTGAATAAGATGAATTTCTAAATAAATAAATAAATATAATAAAAAGTCCATAAAATTGAAAATTAGTTTAATAGAAACTGAATCAAACATTTTATGAGATATGTTTTAATGCACGGAGAAAAATAACATGCCTACATTAGCGGAAGTTAATCTGTTAGAAACAAACGTACAAAGAATTGTGAAAATCCGTAGATTTTATGGATTTCAACT
>WNHD01014621.1:0-10135 GCA_011057455.1 Ganaspis sp. Gsp50 | reverse complement strand
TAATTTTGGTTTTTACTTTAATAAATCATTTTCTAACTGAACTACAATGTGAGTTTTTCTTTTTTACAAAAGGCATCGATTTACACCCTTGCTTAACAATGATATTTTATCTAGTAAAGTTCTATTCAGATGAGTAGATTCTGCTATATTTCCCAATCCAAATTCAGAATCTAAATAACTAAAATTCCCTTTATCGTTGTTTGATTGGGAAATTATAGAATTATCTGGATAAAAAGGAAAACCGCCTCGAGAAGATAGTGCAATTTTGTTATTCTCTTCAATTTCTTTTGTTAATTGTTCATTATTTTTCGACTGATTTCTAGTTACTCTATTCGTCATGACATATTAAATAATACTCATGCCTTGTTTAAAAATTAAATCAACTTTAAATATGGAAAAGTTTTTACTTTAAAGCTTTTGTAATTAGACCCATTTCTACACATAAATAAAGTATGTTACGTCAAAATTAGTCATAACATTCCTCATTTATTTTATTCTAAAAATCAAATCGATGGCCGTCAAATGTGGGTAAGCTGTGGGGGAAAATAATTACAAAGAACATCAACTTCAAAAAACCTCCATTTATTGGTCCGCTGATTTACAAGGCTGAGCATGTGAATATCGGTTTCATTACACCTTTAACAAATAAATAGAACAGATTCTATCAATGAATGAAACTTTGAAAGGGTCATTTCTACAAAATAACGGGGTTAATGAGATGTGAGAATTCTTTCCTTTCTCGAGAATCAAACGCACTTGTCCCAAACAGCAGAGGTTGGGCCCATAAGCAGGAATGTGTTAGGTTGTTGAGCCTTGTAGTGGCTCTTCTGCTCTTTTAATTCCTATTCTCGGATGAATTAGAAAGTTTCAGCGAAATGCAGTACTATGGAGTGGTTTTTGGTTTAAAGTTAAAACAGGTTCAAATCACAATGTTTGACGCGAACTCTTCAATTATAAATTAGAACACAATACAAAATTGAGCAGAAACTAGGCTCATAGCTCGTTCTACAATGATTATAAATTACTTGTTACAATAAGTTAAGAAATGATTTGAAACTAACTCTGACGCGGTAACAGCGAAGAACGTTCGAAGGGTGGATTTAGACTGACTTTTCCGTACAGAATTTTGGGTTTATATATTTCGCTAGTTTTATAGCTTTCGGTAACATACTAATTTAATTTGGGTACATCTGTTTCTACATTCATGTTCTAATATTTTTACTCTTTGAGTGTATACATTAATTTGTAAATTTATGCTATGGATCGGTGCTTTGAAAATCATATTTTAATTATTTTGAAGTTACAGACGTAACAATGTTCATCTAGAATTTGTTATTCAAAAAATTCTTAAATGACTTGTTTTTAATGAAAAGTATTAAGAGTGGTTTATTCAGCTTAGGGTATGATTTTATTGGTTGTTTATGCATGGATGTTGATGGATATTATTTTTGGATATTTAATTAATAATATTTATCCAGAATTTGTCTTTGAATAAATTCTTAAATGACTTGATTGTAGTGAGAAGTATTAGGTGTGGTTTATTCAGCTTAGGGGATGATTCTAGTGGTTGTTTATGCATAGCTATTGAAGGATGTTATTTTTGGATTTACAGTTAATGATTTTTATCTAGAATTTGTTATTATAAAAATTCTTATATGACTTGGTTGTAATTAGAAGTATTAGGGGTGGTTTATTTAGCTTAGGGGAAGATTCTGGTGGTTGTTTATGTATAGCTGTTGACGGATATTATTTCTGGATATTTAGTTAATAATATTTATCCAGAATTTGTTGTTGAATAAATTCTTAAATGACTTGGTTGTAATGTGTGACGCGGTAAATTTTACCGGTCACATTTCTTTTATTTTTGATTATAAATTGTCTTTTTGGTCCTCTTTTCTTTTTCTTTTTTTTTTGAATAACGATGAACAACACCTACAATTCTCGGAATACAATCAGCGGTACCGCAGTCACTTTATTATTATAATTTACCGCCTATTAATTGTCGCGAATCCTTTAATATGAATTCCATGTACCGCCGTTTCCGAGATCTCGAATCTACAGCATAAGAGAACAACGCAATACAGTACGAGCAAGAACCTTCAAGTACCGACGCACTTGTTCTCTGTCTTCGCTCTCTCCGTCCCTTCGTTCCCTTCTCTTGCTACAGCTAGCAGCACCGCCCGGCGTACCGGCACATCGATCATGGATCGCCACCCGGCGTTCAAATTCACCGCCTTTTGTCGCGCACATGCGCTATAATCGAGATACATCAGCATATCGATCGACGAATTATCTTCTCTTCGTCCGATCCAACAGGTGCCGACAGCTACCCGTCAACTTTATGCTGGATCCCTGTATAAGAAGATTCATGTTCAAGACCCAACCTCACTGACATTTCTCGAATTAGGAATATTATAATTCAGAAAATATTTGAAAAATGGCCATAATTTTCCAAATTATAGCAAGAAATGTGGCATCTTGCAAAATTAATTGTAATATTGTTTATTTAACAAATTTGGTGGGAAGGTTTTGGATTCAAAATTCGTTCTACATGACCGGAACTCTGATGCTTATGCCCTGCCATTAGTAAGCGTGTTTCTTGATTTCGAGAATAGGTTACCGAGCATAACCTAGACTTTTGTTAGAATTCAGTCTCGCTGAAAATGTGTCTCGAGAGTGGAAGACTCCAACTCACCATCAAAGAGTCGTCGTTAATCATAAATTAACAACATCAAATTCTTATACATGGCACGTCGCTTTCTCATCCAGCCCTGTCGAGTAATTATAACATCCGATACCGGCGCTACTGGAGCTTAAATTAACAATGGACACAACGAGAAATATGGACGAAAGAGAGAGAAACGACATGAGGACATTGTGTAACCGGAAAGAAAAATCAAGGATCGTCACTTGTAATTTCATCGTCGAAATGGATAGTTGAAAATTTTGTCATCGTTCTATCCACGAGGATCTTGGGGAAGTTCCCCGTAGACAAGAATTGTAAAATAAATTAAAAAGTGTAAATAAACGAACTCAAACACAAAAATAAAGAAAAAATTTTGTAAAAAGTAAAAGTTTAGAGGAGAATTCAAGGAAATTGCTTCTTTCTTTTTAATGTAAGTAGACTTCTTGCTTCTTCTTTTTCTTTGCATAAGCCTTCCCAGGCTATAAATTTGTAATTTTTCTCAACGTTAATCATGGAATATCATTGTTAATTTTTCTACTTTAACTTGTACTTTTCTTGAAATTTTATTATCATGTTGATATAAACTCGTTGTCTTTTTCTGACGAATCGATGTCTGAGTAGTATACGCGAGTGAGAGAGAGAGAGAGAGAGAGAGCGACGCGGTCACGGCTGAATTGTGTATTTTAAATATATTAATTTTTCTGTATTTATTTAATTTAAAATCTCGATATTCTTTTTTTGGCATAATGAATTTTCTTTCAAAATTTTCCACAGTGACAATTTTGTTATATCTTTTAATGAATCATTCGTGTTTATAATGACGACCTTCTCAAGGTTGTAATTCAGCGACCTCGGGCCAAGTACAAGTTTTACAAGACTTCAGACATTATGAAAGTTCGTACTTTGATTCATCTTCTTGTTAATTTACATTGTGACGTGGAATTTACTTTCAATTTCAGTTTCTTTCTCATTGAGTTTGGCTCCTTTTTGCTCGCTCTTTGAGAACTTTTGAATTTATGTTTTTTTAATTTCGACTCGATTTGACTATTTTGAATTTTTCTTTAATTTATTGATTTGTAAATTACAACGTAAAAATAAAAATTGTATCTTGTACGAGGACGCTGATAACACCTAACATTACTTGAACTGTGTAATGAGAATGTTTGTTGCAATATCCACCCTTTTCTTAATTTTGTTATTACTTTTTTTTATTCTCCCTATCGATGCTCGTTATTAATTGTTTATCTGAAATTGTTTAAATATTATCTTGATTACTCTAGAGTTAATTTTCCCCAAATTTTGTATATTTTTGTAATTTCTTCCCTATCGATTCCCGCATTTAACTAATTAATTGATATTGTTTAAATATTATGATGATTATGAAAATTGAACCCCTTTTTTGTTATTATCTTCCCTACCGACCCTTGAACGACATGTTTTTCTGTAATTAATATTTTGCTTTCGACACAAAACCTTGTTTGTTTTCTAACTTTTGTTGACACAAAATTTTATTAATTCCTATCGACTCATGATTATTATTGATGTCTACGATAATTATTATTTCCTTTTGTTAATCGTTTGCTTTCCGAGCCTATCAATTGTTTATTTTAAACCTTCCGAAATTTATCTTTGTTGTCGATTATTATGATTATATTTTCTCTGGCTCAAATGTAATTTCAAATATTTTCAATTTCGTTTAATGAATAAATTTTGTTAAATTTTAATAATTTAAATTCTCTTGAGTTTTATTTCTTTTAGTTTATCTTTTCTTTAATTGTGTGACAATCATGAACCCTACCCTCTCTCCTTTACAATACTGAGAGTCGAGCATTTCGTCTGACTCTGAGATCAAAAATTATTCTTATGTCAAATTAACATCTATCCCGTCGGAGAATTACGGGACAACATCTGGGAATGCTCCCCCTCCGTAATTTATGTTTATTTCGCTTTTGATTTATCGGCAGTTTTTAATATAAGATAATTAATGATTATCCTAGAAATGTTTTATTTGCGTATGAAATTTCGTTTTCGACGATGCGTTACCCTCCCGCGTATTTTATTTGACTCTCTTGTCTATAATTTTTAACTGGTTGTTCGTTACCGAAAATTTATATCCCCTTTGTTTTCCTTTTCTAGCTTATCGAGTTTTCAGTATTTTGCTCGGAAATACTGAGAATTAATTATAGTAATTTTGGATCCGTTGACAATCTTGTAGAATATTGTTTACGAGATAGTCATGTTGGTCTTTCATCCTGCCTTAGGCCTTCGCCTGACCAACTTATCCTTACGTCGTGTCGTCACCGAAGGATATCGGACAAATTTATGATTTATCATATCTTACCGTATCTTATCTTATTATCCGTTAATATATCTTCGCGTTAATTTAATTGAATAATTTACCCCTCCCTTAACGAACTGGCGCCCAACATTAAATTTTGGCATATAGAAACAATTTTGAACAGCTATCTTATCGTATAAAAATTGATCTCAGAGCCAAGAAATTAACTTGAATGTAAGTTTCTGGCGAATTATTTATTCATTGATTTGACTTTACGTATCTATTTATATCTTATGGTTACCTTTTCGTCTTACAGTAAGTATGATCTTAGAATTTTTTATTTAATTCAAATTTCAGTGAACATTTATTGATTTAATAATTTCTTTAAAACTCTATATCTTGTAATTTCGAGATGATTTATCTTAATATAAAAATGGCGTCCTATAAGAGGCTCCGCCTTTAATCTTAATGGTTAAATTCTAATTTTATTATTTTTGGTAAAAACTTACATTACAAATGAAAAATATTAGAGATGGTTTAATCAGTTTAGGGGATGATGCTATTGGTTGTTTATGCATGGATGTTTATGGATATTTAATTAATAATATTCATCCAGAATTTGTTATTAAAAAGTTGTTTAATGACTTGATTGTAATTAGAAGTATTAGGGGTGGTTTATTCAGCTTAGGGGATGATTCTAGTGGTTGTTTGTGCATGGCTGTTGATGAATATTATTTCTGAATATTTATTTAATAATATTTATGCAGAATTTGTTATTAAAGAAATTCTTAAAAGACTTGGTTGTAATTAGAAGTATTAGGGGTGGCTTATTTAGATTAGGGAATGATGCTATTGGTTGTTTATGCATGGATGTTTATGGATATTATTTCTGGATATTTAATTAAAAATATTCATCCAGAATTTGTTATTAAAAAGTTGTTTAATGACTTGATTGTAATTAGAAGTATTAGGGGTGGTTTATTCCGCTTAGGGGATGATTCTAGTGGTTGTTTATGCATGACTATTGATGGATATTATTTTTGAATATCCAATTAATGATGTTGATCCAGAATTTGTAATTAAAAGAATGCTTAGATGACTTGATAGTAATTGGAATTATTAGGGGTGGTTTATTTAGCTTAGAGGATGATTCTATTGGTTGCTTATGCATAGATGTTGATGGATATTATTTCTAGATTTTTAAGTAATAATATTTATCCAGAATTTGTTATTAACAAAATTCTTAAATGACTTGTTTGTAATTAGATGTATTAAGGGTAGTTTATTTAGCTTAGGGAATGATTCTAGTGGTTGTTTATGCATGGCTATTTTTGGATATTATTTTTGGATATTCGATTAATAATATGCATCCAAAATTTGTTATTAAAAAAATTCTCAAATGACTTGGTTTTAATTTGAAGTTCAGGGGTGGTTTATTTAGCTTAGAGGATGATTTTGGTCGTTGTTTATGCATGGTTATTGGTGGATATCTTTTCTGAGTATTTTGTTGAAAATGTTCATTGATAATACGTTTTTAGAAAAATTCTTAAATGCATTCTTAGAAGAATTAAGTTATACTTCTCAGCTGCACATAAGGGTAGAAGGGGGTGATTCTCACCCCTTATCACACTTAGGAGGTAGATAAAAATCCTTTTTTTAATGTTTCATATAAGGTACTAAATGAGAAATTATGCTTGCTTTAGGTTTCCCGTTGTATCCAAAAATCAACTATTTTTAACACTGTCCTCTCCTTTTGTTTTATCATGCATAAACTGCTGACACATTTACACACTATTTAATAAGAATTAGTGCTTATATTGGTCAATATCAATTACAGAAAGCTTCATTAGTGTTAAATTTAACAGAATACATAATTAAATTCTTTTGATATATGATTTTAAACATATATTTAATCATGTACCGACTGAACCCAATCTGAACAGACATTCGGTTCAGATTCGGTTCAGGCGGTCTGCTAGGGTATTTTCATTAATTTTTCAAAAAACTAATACAATTGCAAGCAAACTGACTACAAACAAAAATGACTAACTACAAATAAAAAATCATTCTAGACACATAAAAAATGAAAAAAGTAGTAAAGGTAATAGAAAATAACAAAATACTTACCTTCAAGTTGTTTTCAATGACTCAATTTTTCAAAACTTGACGATTTGTCGAGAACTTTAATGTCAAAAGAAAAGTATTGCTTTTGGGAAGAAACAGTAGACAATACTTCGCATAAGCCTGCTCATATGCTTGTACAAAGCAACGCCACCTGGCTTTACGTATTATAAGCCTTACGGTGTAATTTTTCTCATGGATCGCCTCCCAGCGTTCGAATTCACCGCCTTTCGCCGCGCACATGCAATATATTCGAGATGCTTCAGCGAGCACCCAAGTTCATTAATGCTGTTCTTCCGGTATATTTAATTTAATTTAATTCAAAATTTTTAAATGAAAGCGTTATCGATATTTTAATAATCTCACAGTGTTTTGACAAAATTTAAGGCAATTTCTATTTTTAGTGTCAATTGTAATTTACCCTTTTTATAACATTAGTTTCTCGTAGTTTAATAATACAAATTTATTTTTGAAAAATTTAATAGTAATATTTTTTTGAATATTTCTTCAAGATTTTCTGGAAGTTTAAAATTCGGAAATTTTGTGGACGTTATTTTTGTCGGAAGTAATTAGCTGATTTATCATCAACTTCGCCACAATTACAAGGACACATTTGTTATTATTATGCTACGAATAGAAACTAT
The DNA here is from genome assembly GCA_011057455.1 of Ganaspis sp. Gsp50. NCBI lineage: Eukaryota > Metazoa > Arthropoda > Insecta > Hymenoptera > Figitidae > Ganaspis > Ganaspis sp. Gsp50. Next base: position 2,406 of record WNHD01014621.1, on the reverse strand, counting down.
CGGACCCTTGTTATCAATGCCTAGAGTCAAGTTACAAATTTTATTCATCTTTTGAATTTATTTAAAATTAAAATTCTATCACGCGCTTAGACTCTCGATTATGATTTGCTTTGATTCTTCTATACTTTATTCGGTTGTTCGTTACCGACAAACTGCGTTCCCTTTTTGCGCTAGGTTTAGTATCGAATCTTCAGTGTTCAGTTCGGGGACATCGAGGATTAATTTAGTATTTTTGGATCGTTCAAGAGGTTGATCGCTCTTAAAATGATTATGTCTGCCTCTCATCGTGTCCTAGGTCTTCGCTAGACCGACTTATTCCTATGGAGTGTTATCGCCAGAGGATATCGACCAAAAATATGGTATTTCTTGCAGTATCGTATAGTATCTCATTTCGTTTTATCATCGCGTTCATTTAATTAAATAACTTTACCCTTCCTTAACGAACTGGCGCCCAGCATAATTTTAGTCAAAAAGAATATATTAACAACTATTTTATCTTACGAAATTGATCTCAGAGCCATGAAATTACTTTGTCTGTAAGTTTCTGGCAAAACCCTTATCTAGTAATTTATCTTTTGCGTTATTATCTTAATTCCTTGACTTATCTTTCATTTTGCTATGGATAAAAGGAGATTAAGATGAATGTATGGATAAAGGATATATTTAAATTGAAAAGGAGAACTAAAACTTAATGGACCCACCTAGGGTTTAGAAGTTAATTTATAGAGATTAAGATAAATAAAGTTGGAATTGGTTTAAATAAAGTTTCTGGTATTAGAAAAGATAAACGTTGTGATGGATACAACTGGAGATTAAAAGGGTTTGATGTGATAAAGCAGAGGAGTAAAATATTTGGATAAAGGATGATCTATCCATGTTTATCCTTCATCCTTATAGTTGTAAATAGCATCATAAACGTTTAATGTATAAAATTCAAAATGATTTAAGGCCCATGTATAATGAAAGTTTAACCTCCAAAACTCACCTGAAAATACGATTTCGAATGATGGCCAGACCGGGCGAGCCACTGGAATAAAAACTTAACCCACAAATTTGTTGAAAATGCTTTGTGAGGGGAAAGTCCATTTAAACCACATTTAATGCATCCAAATTAATTTATTTAACAAATAAAAAACGAACACAATAACTGTCAAAACAGTAGCAGATGATCACTTGAAACTGTCTTTACACGCCTCCCTTGGCCAGTAAAAGAACGAAAACAGCGCGAAAATTTAAATTTCATATTATTTGAAACTGAACGAAACGCAAAACAATAATTATAAAAAACAAGTGAATAAATAAAGAAAATATATGAAAAGGAACAATGCGATAAAAAGTATAAACAATAATGACAATAATAATAAAAACATGATAATAAAAACAAAAGTAATAAACAGGTAATTACAAAATTACAAAAAGGAGACATATTATAAAACGAGTAAAAAGTTTTATAAAACTCATTAAAATTTTACTTATTGAAAATGAAAACAGTAACAAATTGAAAAAAGAAAATATTGAAAAAAATAATCTCAAAAAAATTGTAAAGAAAGATAAAAATTTTTATTTCAGAACAATTTAGGAAAGTCATAGAGAAAATATAATTAGAAAAGGAAATTGCAAAAACTTAAGGCGTACTTGCGGTTCAAAACAAAATTTTCTTGGATTTTATGTTTTTCGCTTTCTTGTACCCTCATGATGTTAAAAATAAACCTGTAATATATTATTAAAAAATTCTGATTTTTGAAAAAGTTATTCATGAATGTATACACTACTGCAGATATCAAATATCCAGAATCTAAAAAAGGGTAAACTTTATTTGCTTCCACCAATCAGGTTCTTGCATTTACAAATTTGATCATAGGATATCCTAATAGCTGGTTTGAAGACCTTTTAAATGACCTATTATGTTTTGGATTTAGATGGATTTAAAGTACATTTATAATGAGATTTCAAGCGAACTATTTTGAATACTTTCTGTCCTACCGATAGTACCTTGGAAGTATACGCTTTTTTCTCAGAACAGCGTTTTTCAAAACGGTACCCCCTGTAGCAAAGAATTTGAACGATATTTTAAACAGTTTCTTTTTGCATGATGTTATAAAACATATTCTTCAGTGGACTAATTATTAATGTTTTAAAACTAATTTTTTTTTACATTTTTTATAGACAAAAACTGTCGAAAAAAACAGTGATTTTTAAATTTTTAACTTTAAAAGGACATCATTTTTTTAAAATTTTTTTAAAAAAATGTATGATATTAGTCCACTGGGTATTTATGTGTATTAAAAAAAAATTTGTAATTTTTTTATTTTGGACTGTCAGGAGCGGCTCTACAGGGGGTACCGCAAAACCTTATAAATTTTAGACCTCTACTTTGGCGCCCTCTGCGAATCGTAATTAACAATG
>WNHD01014598.1:0-11116 GCA_011057455.1 Ganaspis sp. Gsp50 | reverse complement strand
TAATAAATTCGCTAAGACAAATAAAAGTTCGCTGTGATAGCTAACAACTTCGATGCCATAGCGAAAAATAGTTATTTGAAATAGGGACAGCGAAATATTTAGCTGTGGGACCTTCACACTTTTAGCTACCACAGCGAACTATTAGCTGTCTTAGCAAACACCTTAGTTGGTTTAGTTAATACGTTAGCTACGATGACTAAATATTGACAGCTAACTTATGTTAGCTGCAGCGGCTAACTTATTTTTTTCCGTGTATGACCCAAATTTCATCTAACCGATTTTTGACATTGAAAATTTGATTTTTTAACATAATTCTTAAAATATTAATTTTTTAACTATAGTTCTTTTTGGAAAAATTTTCTACATTAAGAAACTAATCAATTGACCTATATAAAGTATATATTTTACCAAGAATTGATAGATTTAATCACCTTTTTTTAAAATTTTTGACATTTGCAGTTGAATTTTTTTAAGTAACTTTTAAAATTGTTATTTTTTAGCAATAGTTCCTTTGGCAAAAATCTTCTGCATTGAAAAACGAATCGATTGAACTATGTAAAGTATACATTTTACAAAAAATGGATAGAGTTAATAACAATTAAATCTATGATGAAGAAAAATGTTCATATAAATGAACATAAATTTCCACTAGTTATTTAATTTCTTTAGTTTATGGTGTTTATTATAAGTTTTAACAAAGTTTTATTCATTTTTATTCAGAAAAAAACTTAAAGATACTTAAAAATACTTGAAAATTAATCAAAATACTTTAAAGTATTTACGAATCCTTGAAAATATTCTAAAATACTGAAAATTACTGTAACATACTTAAAAATCTTTATGATATTTTAAAATAGATTAAAAAACATCAAAATATTTAAAGACAGTTAAAATTTCTTAAAAAAATATTTAGAAATACTTAAAAGTACTATAAAATAGTACTATTATACTAAAAAATAGTACTATTTTCAAATATTTAGAATTACTTAGAAAGACTAAAAATATTTAAAAGTAAGTACTTAAAATTATTTTAAATTCTTTCAAATAGTTTCCAATACTTCAAAATATTTAAAAACGCTTAAAAATACTATTAAATATGTAAATATACTTATAATTACTTTGAAATACTTTAAAAACCTTTATATTGCTTTCAAATATTTCAAAATCATTATTTTTAAATACTTTAAAAGACTTCAAAATACTTTAATAGACTTTAAAATATTTAAAGATACTTGAAATTTATTTGAAATATTTCCAAATTCTTAAAACTACTTTAAAATACATCAGACTACTTCAAAATACTTCAAAACCTATAAAAGTGCTTCAGAATATTTAAAACTACTTCAATTTACTTTAAACTATTTCGAAATACTTGAAGACACAATAAAATATTTATATATGCTTAAAATTACTTTAGAATACTTTAAAAGACTTCAAAATATTTAAATATACTTAAAACTACTTTAAAACAATTAGAAATACTCCAATTTATTTAAATACACTTAAAATTACTGTAAAATATTTTTAAATACTTCCCAATATTTCAAATTACACAAAAGTAGACGAAATCTCTCTAAAATTCCAAAATACTTAAAAGTACTTAAAAATACTTCAATTTAAAATACTAAAAGACTACATCAAAATACTTACAAATACTTTTTTAAGAATTCAGAATACTGCAAAATACTTTAAAAAATTTCAAAATACTTAATTTTATTTTTAAATATTCTAAAAGACTTAGCATTACTTTCAAATACTTTAAAATATTGTAGACTACTTTAAAATACTTCAAGATATTTTAGACTACTTTAAACTACTTCAAAATATTTAAAAATACTTAAATTTTTCTTAAAATATTCCAAAATACTTAAAACTACCTTGAAATACTTCAGACTACTTCAAAATATTTCAAAATACTTATAATTACTATAAAATATTTCCAAATACTTCCCAATCTTTCAAAATATTTTTAAATACTTCAAAATACTAAAATTTCTTTCAATATAATATATCTGAATACTTAAAACTACTTTAAAATACTTCAGTCTGCGTCAGTAAAATCCTTGAAGAAATTTTAAACTGTCTAAAATTATTTTCAAATATTTTCAAATAATTCCCAATCCTTCAAAATATTTTGAATTACTTCAAAATATTTAAAGATACTTAAAATCACTTTAAAATATTTCAACATACTTAAAAATACTTCAGACTACTTCAAAATCTTTCAAAATATTTAAAAATACTAAAAATGTCTTTAAAATATCTCCAAATACTTCGTAATGCTTGTAAAGATTTTAAAGTACTTCAAAATATTTAAATTTACTTCAAATGTCTTTACAATATTTAAAAATTCTTAAAACTACTTCAAATTACTTCAAAATCCTTTAAAATATTTAAAAATATCTGAAATTAGATATTCTATCCATTACTACAATTATATGGATCCAACAAATTAACTTCAACAAATATATCTAAAATTACTTTAAAATATTTCCAAATACTATACAAAATAGTTCAAACTATTAAAAATATTTGTATTTTAAGTATTTAATAAACTATAAAAAGATTTAAAAATATCATTTTTTAAAAATATTTGAAAGAATTCTTCAGATTATTTATAAATATTTAAAAATATTTAAAAACACTTCCGAATACTTAAAATGGAAGTTATGAAATACTAAGTATTTTCCATCCATCATTATATAGTCTTTTCTGTATCTACAAAACGTTATTCTTAAAATAGTGAAAAAAGCATAAAATTAAACAAAATTGTTTTCTGTATTTTTACTTAAATACTCATAACTTTAACACTTTCAGTCAAATTTATATCAGCTAAGGCTTGATTTCTTCACAAAAATCCATACTTTAACGATAAAAAAAGTAACCAGAAGTAAACAAAATTTTGCAAAACGTAATTTACAATAAAATTCAATGTTTTCATACACTCTAATTAAAAATAAAGCGTTTTTCTCGAAAACTTCACAAACAGATCCTAAACCAACAGTTTTATTGAAAATTTGTTCTATACATTTTTTTTTATTTGAAGGATATTTTTCAGCAAATTTAATCATCTCTAATTTCGTTAATAAAACTTTGGAATCGGTCACATAAATCATCAGACAATTGGTTTCTAGTGAACTTATTTTCTGTCAGAACCCAAAAAATTAAATTTTAGTTATAGCTTGCAAACTGTTCTAATGTTTTAATATCTGACTTCATATTCGGATTCAGCAGGAAATTTTACACAAGAAACGACAAGCAAATAACACAGGTTAGAATTTTTTTTAAATTTGTAAACTAGTGTTACGTAAGAAAATCGTTGGCGAAATTTATTTATTTATACATCATACGGGCATAATTATTTTACTAACATTCTCAACGTTGAATGAAATACTTTGTTTCCTTCTCACGTATTCAAAAACAACATTTGTAATTACAAAAACTATAGTGTCAATCTAAAATATTTTCATTAGATAAAAAATTGCAATAGAATTTTAAATATCAAAAATAATGAAATGGTGACAATTTTTCAAAAATGTTCACCGTGTGTCCCGCTTTAGGTCGAACATATTAAAGATATAAGTAAAGTAGAAGAAATTGAATCAAAAAGTCCTGTACCACTTTTTAAAATTTTGAGCCGTTTCGGAGTTACAACGGTTTAAAGTTAACCAATCAGATGCGCGCTACGGTACCGAAGCGGCCTCGTAGCGTCCCCACCCAGTAGTAGCGCTCCACTACGCGTTTGTCACGGTAGAGGGGATGGATATCCACCTCGCTCGCCATAGGCCAACTTTGAACCGTTCTAACTCCAAAACGGCTCAAAATTTCGAAAAGTGGTAAAGGCCTTTTCGATCCAGTTTTTTCTATTCTCTCTGTGGTTTTAATATCTTCGTTTTAAGACGCAACACCCTGTGTAAGTACTTTATATAAGTCACTCTATTCGTCTCGATGCAAATTTGATTAAAATCTTATTTTCCAAAGGAATAAACTTTCTGCAAAACGAAGTTGATTCAACTTTCAATACTTGCAGAAAAGTGGCACACAATTAGCGGAAAGTTGGAATTTGAAAAGAAAACAGCACGAACGCATGGATTTTTACAAGAAATGTAAAATTCGCAGTGGCAGCTGCTAATTGGAGGATACTTTGAAGTTTGCTAGGTAAATGAGAAATTGACCTGAAAAATTTGAACAATCTGCAGTCCGGCGATAGAGAGAGTTTTGCATTAACAAGAGACTTGCCTGTCTCGTGTAACAGGCAATTATGTGCTTACGTAATCCACTCGAAAACTCGCTCGCCCGTTCGCGCCTGTTTCCCTTCATGAATTTTCATGAAGAGATACCGTCAACGAGACGGTTCCAAGGAAACGCAAGAATTTTCACCCGCTCTTTTTTCATTGGCTTCCACTGCCAACAACAGTTAGATAAAAGCTTTCGTTTGCCAAACGTGAAACCAAAAGTTTTATTATCACAAATTCCACATTGCCCACAACAAATAAACATTTCATTAAACCTTTTACAAAAAATTGTACTTTGCAATATAAAAATTCGAAAAATTTTGCAATTTACAAAACTGAATAATTTTACTCTAGTACTTTATGTTAAAAACGATAGTTTTAAAAAACGATAGTTCGGAACGTTCATTTGAACGATCTCTTCTTTTCGTATTCATTTTTTAAAAATATACTTTAGTAATAAAAATGTGCAATTGTTTTTAAACAATAATATTATAACATAAAGGTTAATAATTGTTGAACATTCTAATATTTTAGGACAAATCTCAATTTCTAAAAGTAGAAGGATAAAAATTTCGTTTATTTGAACGTTCAGAACTTTATTTGCATATATTTTTTAAGGATTTAAAATACTCGAGGTCATTATCTTTAATTTTAAAACCATTTTAGGTATTTTGGAGTCTTTTTAAATATTTTGAAATATTGTGAAGTTGTCTAAAATATTTGAAAGTGGTTTTAAGTATTTTGAATATTTTAAATAAATTTTAAGTATTTTAGATTATTTTAAAGACATTTTGAGTACTTTTAAATATTTGTAAGTACACGGAGAGAAATAAGACAGCAAAAGTTTTGTTGATATAGCGCCTGCAACTTTTTTTTGTTAGCATAGCAAATATTTTGTTATTACAACAAAAAAATTTGCTAAGTCAACTGACTTACTTGCTAGTTTAGCCAATCTTTTTGTTTTAATAACAAAATATTTGCTATGCTAACAAAAACAGCTGCAGGAGCTATATCAACAAAACTTTTGCTGTCTTAGCAATTCGTTTCTCTCCGTGTATTCTGAAGTATTTTTCAAATTTATTCTGAAGTAGTCTGAAGTATTTTAAAGTAATTTTAAATATATTTAAGTAGTTGTAATTATTTAGAAGTATTTTAAAGTAATTTTCAGTATTTTTAAATATTTTAAAGTATTTTGAAGTAGTCAAAAATATTTCAAAGTAATTTTAAGTGTATTTTAAAATCTATGAAAGCCATTAAAAGTAGTTTTAAATATTTTGAAATATTGGAAAGTATTTGGAAATATTTAAAAGAAATTTTAATTATTCTTCAATATTTTAATTTAGTCTGAAGTAAGTAGTAATTTTAAGTATTATTAAATAGTTAAGTATTTTCAAGTGTTTATAAAAATTTTGTAGAATTTTAAAATATTTTAATATACGAGAGGTGTTGGGAAATAATCTTAAGTAATTTTAAGTTTTATTATTTTAAAGTAAGTATTTTTAAATATTTTTAAATATTTTAAAGTATTTTAAAGTAGTCTGAAGTATTAGAGTAGTTTTTAGTATTTTTAAATACATTTTAAAGTATATTGAAAAACATTATAAAGTAAAGAAATCAAATAAAAAAATGAAAATGAAATATATATATGTATATTATATAAACATTTATAGTAAATGAAAATTCCTTGAAACTGAAATTAAAATAAGTGAAAGTGAAGATGGAAATGAAAATGGAAGTGCGAGTTGACAAAATGCAAACAGTTGCAATTAAAATTGAATTGTCTTTTAATTAGGAAAAACAATTTCTACAAATTGTGACAGAGTTTATTTTAGACCACTTGTAGAATGCCAAAAATATCCAGTTAAATGTGAAGCTTCGCAAATAAAATTTAAATAATTGAATTGTCCAAAACTGGTTTATCTAATAAAGCAAATTGTCCCGCACTTGGAAAAGTGGCTTGTTTCACTCCACTAAACTGAATTTTCAGTAGCCCTGAAAGCTAAATTTGGGTTTACGAGACATGGTCAAAACTTTTAGTTCGTCGGTAACCTACGTTCCCATTTATGTCTGAAACGAAATTGGAACTTTTACTTTGTTTAGTCGACCACCTTAATGAAATTTTCTCAATAATGGCTGGGGTCCATATGACGCTCTCTCTATTAGGATCTCCACGCAAAAAACCTGACATTGCGAAACATTACACTTTTTTAATAAATAAATTTTCTCCCACTGTAAACATTTTTTCAAATTTCATTTTTTGGTATTTTTTCTGAATTATTTTTAGAGTGTATTAACTTTACTTTTGATATTTATTTTTTGTTAATATTTATTTTCCATTCACATATATTTTTTGTCAACATTTATTTTTTATTCATATTTACTTTTTATTCACATTAATTTTGTATCCATATTTATTTTTCGTTACTATTTGTTATATTTATTGTATTTTTAATTTGTTATTTATTTTTAACACAATAATTAAATTTTTTACAGTACACAAATTGCGTCAAAGTATGCTACAAGGCAAAAGCAATCAAAAAGTTCTTTTTCATTTTTCTTTATTTCAACTAGTTTTCAAGTTATTTAGAATCAAAAATAGTCCAATCTCTTGCCACCTTTAGCGCAAGCTCTGAAGCGGAGGGCGGAGCGCAACCAAGCGTCCAGAGTGGGGGCTCACGCTCCGCCTTTTCTCTCCTATTCTCACCAAAGATCGTCGGCGATTGGTAAACTTTCATTGAAGGATAACTTGAAAACTACTAAAAATAGAGAAAAATGAAAAAGGACTTTTAGCTCCAATTTTCTTAGCTCAACACGATTTTGCAACACTCTTGCACTGTCGCAAACAATAATCTTAAAAATAAATAAAAATCTCTTAATACAGCGTTAAAAATATAATACTTGTCTTTTGTGTACTGTTACTTGACACAAAAGAGATAAGAAGCGAAAAATGACACGTAAAAAAACGAGCAAAGAATGTAATCTAAAAAAGGAAATTTAAAGAATGTAACACACAAGCTCGTTAAACTTTCGATTTTTATGGAATAGTTTAAAGTGCATTTCGATTATTCAGGATGCTCGTAAAAGGCAGGATTTTCAATCACTCGCAAATCATTCGCATCGTACGGGTATTCAATTTATAAAAGCGCTATGCTAGGTGAATCGCGATCCATCTTTCTCCACTTTCCTTTTACACCCTCGTCACCGCCACTCAGGCGCGCGTACAATTTTCTAAAAGAGAGACCGCGATAGACACTGCAAAAGAGAGTGAGTGACTCTCGGCACGGAATACCAACACTGAAAACTTTTGACATGAATTTCCTCTCAGGAGTCAAGAAAAGGGACTTTCCGAACCACGTGAAAGAGCTTCACGAAAAATGATTCAGTTTAGTTTTTTTTCTCTTACTAAAATGATTCAGTTTCTGCATCTCGTGTTTTCAAAACGAAAACAAGATTTAAGGCAATCAAAACGAAAATCATCTTTTCCATCCGTCGCCAACAGCAATTTGCTCTGACATTTTTAATTATTTAAAATGTTTTTCAACTGCTGGAATGAATTATGGAAAATCTACTAGAAAAGTACATTCAGAAAAATAAAAGAGATTGTAAAAAAAAAGAAAAAGTAAAGATAGTAAAATTAATAAACTTAGTAAGAACAAGTGAAATTAAGTAAAATTAACTATGAAAACCGAATATCTAACAAAGTTAAACACGTGAATAGTAAACTTTACCAAATGCATAGTAAATTTTACCAAGAACAAATAGTAACATTTACCAAATACACATAGTAACTTTTACCAAATGCATAGTAAAGTTATCCAAATACATATAGTAAATTTTACCAAATACATAGTACAATTAACCAAATACATAGTACAGTTGACCAAATAAATAGTAAAATTAACCGCATATACATACAACAACAATTACCAACTGTATAGTAAAATTAACCAAATACATATAGTACCATATACCAAATTCATAGCAGAATTAACCAAATACATAGTAAAATTAACCAAATACATATAGTAACATTTACCAAATTTATAGTAAAGTTAACCAATTACTTACAGTAAACGTTACCAAATGCATAATAGAGTTAACCAAATACATAGTAAAATTAACCAAATAAATATAGTAACATTTACCAAATTTATAGTAAAGTTAACCAAATCTATAGTACAGTTAACCAAATAAATAGTAAAATTAACCATAGATATACACTAACATTTAATTATGTAGCAAAATTAACCCAATATATATACTACCATTTACCAAATGCATAGTAGAGTTAACCAAATACATAGTAAAATTAACCAAATACATACAGTAACATTTACCAAATGTATAGTAGAGTTAACCAAATACATAGTAAAGTTCACCAAATACACAGTAGAGTTAACCAATTACTTATAGGAAACATTACCAAATGCATAATAGAGTTAACCAAATACATAGTAAAATTAACCAAATAAATACCAACCAAATACACATACTACCATTTACAAAATGCATAGTAGAGTTAACCAAATACATAGTAAAATTAACCAAATAAATACCAACTGTATAGTAAAGTTGAACAAATATATATATAGTAAATTTTACCAAATGCATAGTAGTTAGCCAAATAAATTAACTGTATAGTAAAATTAACCAAATACATATACTACCATTTACCAAATGCATAGTAGAGTTAACCAAATACACAGTAAAATTAACCAAATACAGACACTCTAAATCTGAAAGAGTGCGGATTCGTTTACCCGTTGAAATAGTAAGAATTTTGACTATTAATTAGTAGAAAACTACTAATCTATAGCAAAAAATTACTAATTTGAAAAAGTAAGTAAAATAATTTACTATGTTAAATTAATAATTTTTCACTATAAATTAGTAGTTTTCTACTAATTAATAGTCAAATTTCTTACTATTTCAATGGGTAAACGAATCCGCACTCTTCAAGAGTAGAAAAACTACTAATTCAGATTTAGAGAGTATAGTAACATATACCAAATGCATCGTGAAGTTAACCAAATAGATAGTAAAATTAACCCAGTGCGTAGTAAAGTTCACTACATACGTAGTAAAATTAACCAAGTGCGTTGTAAAGTTAACTACAAACGTAGTAAAATTAACCAAAATGGTATATTTAACCTCAAAAAGTGAGTAATTTTTTTTATCGAACCTTTTACGTAGTCAATGATACCAGCTATTTCTTTTGGAGTAAAAAAATGAATTTTCAAGAATTGAAGGAATTTAAAAAAGTGAGTGTGAATTGAGTAAGAATTAGTAGTTGTCCTGAAAAGGCACCTGACAGGCAAGTATTTCGATTCTAGATTTAAGCCATGTTTAATTTGACTTTTGTGAAGTGCATCGAGAACTCGTGCAGGAAGTTAGAACGTTTCCGCGATGAGGGTTGAATGTCTGGCCTGTTGGGATTGTTGGGCGTTGGGGCTGCTGCATTGATCGGGAGGGCTTATCCTCCCCCTTCACTTTTCCCGCCACTTCCCTCTCGTCCATGTCCTCGGTAGACGAAGGGTGAATAGGGTATCCCGCAAAACACACGCGTTACCTTCAAAATATCCACAATAATCTTTTTTCTTTATTCTTATTACAGAATTTTGACAATAATTTTACCAGTCACACTGTAGAAAGCGGAGTTAAGAATTAACTCCAAAGTGAAGTTACCCACAAGCGGAGTTAGGAATCAACTTCATAGCGGATTCCATAAAAGTTATTTCTAAAGACCAGCGGAGTTAAAAATACGTGGAGTTAAAAATATAAGTAACTCCAAAGTGAATTCTATAAAAGTTTTTTGAAGTTAAAAACCAGCGGAGTTCAAAACACGTGGATTTCAAAACCAGTGGACTTAAAAAATTGATTCCAAAGCGGATTCTACATAAGTTATTTTTGAGTTAAAAAAGAGCAGAGTTAAAAATTAATTCTAATGTGGATTTTGTGGAGTTTAATAAAAAAATTAAATTGTTTTGAACGCTAAACATGTGTTTGATAATAAATAGCATTTGATTTCATAAATAATTTGATTTAATAAATTTAATAAATTTGATTATAATAAATAGCATTTGATCCGTTCGGTCGAATTTTTTTTTTTAATTGGAATCAAAATTTCTATCAATTAGACGCGGTTGCATCGATTGATTTAATCGATTGAAGAGATGAACAAGAGCTTTTGATAATGGAGGTTATGTTAATTTATCACTATTTTGAGTTGTTTATTAGCACTTAAGAATTTAACTCGTAACTCCTTTTAGCTTTTAAATAAAAATTTTTTTTGTACGATAAAAATTTATCTTTTGCAATTGAACATATTTCAATTTATTATTGATCATATTTCTTCATCTTTATTTTATGATTTTATACTTATTTGTTTTATGTCATAATTAAAGAACTTAACATAAATCTTAAAATTTTTTTGGATATATTTATTTATTTGGTTGCATTTTAATTAAAAGCTTTTTAAATCGTCAGCATTTTAAATAGCTAGTTTGCTCTTTCATTGTATTCACAGTTATTCGATCCTAGTAACCCAATTTACTCCAAGATAATTGTGTAATTCAGTTCTAATTTCAGAACTGTCGTCTGGAATTTATATATATATATATATATAAAACGCTTTTAAATAATGTTCATTCTACCTAAATTTGAATTGTTGAAAAGTCGTCCACCAATTTGAATTAGTAAGCACTTTTACTAATCTTTAGTAAAATTTTACTATTTGATTTAGCAGTTTCTACTAAAGTTTTAGTGAAAGTTTACTAAAAGTTAGGGATAAAGTTCCGAAAAGCACCCATGCCCGATTTTTTTGAAACTTGGTATACTTACGTATTTTGATGCGCTGAATACGAATATGATAGTGAAAATTG
>WNHD01014594.1:0-11036 GCA_011057455.1 Ganaspis sp. Gsp50 | reverse complement strand
TATTTTAAAAACTCAATCTTGGCTCAACCATGGCCAAGCAAAATACCACACTGGAAAAGAAAATATTTAGAATGGCAGAAGGGTGGTTCTTAAGTACATTTACTTTTAATTTATTTAAATCCAATCCTGGGTCAACCGTGGCTCATCCACTGCTTTGGCTAGTTCCGTTTTTCACTCTTGCAAAACAATGGTTAGAACATTTTATTGGTTTTTGCATGTTTAAAAACTCAATCTTGGCTCAACCATGGCCAAGAAAAATACCACACCGGAAAAAAAGGGTAATTACAATGGCAGAAGGGTGGATCTTTAGTACATTTATTTTTAATTTTTTTATTTCTAATTCTGGGCCAATCGTGGCTCAGCCATTGCTTTGACCAATACCCTTTTTTACTCTTGGAAAAGAGTGGTTAGAACGTTTAATTGGTTTTCGGAAGTTTAAAAACTCAAGTTGCCTCAACCATTGCCAAGCAAAATACCACACTGGAAAAAAGAATAATTACAATGGCAGATGAGTGGATCTTATGTACATTTATTTTTAATTTATTTACATCCAATCCTAGGCCAATCGTGGCTCAGCCTCTGCTGTAGACAGTTCCGTTTTTCAATCTTGCAAAACAATGGTTAGAACATCTTACTGGTTTTTGCAAGTTTAGAAACTCAATCTTGGCTCAACCATGGCCAAGCAAAATACCACACCGGAAAAAAAGAATAATGACAATGGAAGAAGGGTGGATCTTAAGTACATTTATTTTTAATTTTTTTATTTTCAATCCTGGGCTAATCGTGGCTTAGCCATTGCTTTGGCCAATACCCTTTTTGACTCTTGAAAAAGAGTGGTTAGAACGTCTAATTGGTATTTGGAAGTTTAAAAACTGAAGCTTGGCTCAACCATTGCCAAAGAAAATACTACACTGGGAAACAAATTTTTAGAATGGCAGAAGGGATGATCTTAATAAGTACATTTATTTTTAGTTTTTTTAAATCCAATCCTGGGCAAATCGTGGCTCATCTGTTTTTGGTTTTTGTATGTAAAAGAATTTAATCTGGTCTCAACCATTGCCTTACTCAATGTTTTACTGGAGAAAAGGAAACATTAGAAAGGAGAAACTAGACTGGTAAACGTACCTTTGCTCAAACGTAATTGCAGAATGTTGTTTACAAACTTATTTATTTTTCCTTAATTTTATGATAAATTCGATCACTTATATTTATTGCAATGTAACTTTATTATTATAAAATTGGCGAATAACAGCTGAACATTATTTTTCTTACAATGAAACTTTATATTTAAGAAAAATGTATCCTTGTGGAAAATATGCTTTTGCACTTTTACCGAAAATATTTATGTTTATATAAACAATCCCATTTTTTAATGTTTTATTGTTTTCCCAATGAAAAATTCTTTAAATTTAATTTTTATTCTTTTTCGCATTCGTTTACTGGTTCTACTACAAACATCTTTTCGTTATTTTCAATTACGAAACAAACTCCTTTTAACAGTTGAACATTAATAATTTTCAGTTCATCGGGTATAATTTCTATTTTGTGAATAAAAGTAAGTTTAATTCGTGGTATTAAGATATCATTGAATGCGATTTCTGATCGGCAGTGTTTTATAATTGCATAGTGAGAAATATCTTCACATTGACATACTTTTTTACATTGACAATTTGTAACTCTAACAAAGAATTGTATTACTCCAAAATGTAATTCATTATCTAAAATGTACTTAACGCAAGTTGAGTTTGTTACTTTTGATCGAGTGTTCAGTTTTGAAGAGTACACCATCTTATTTTTGAATAATTTTTTAAAAATAAGATACTTTTGTCCATAAATCCCATTATTTTGCATTACAAGCTGAACATTATTTGGTACTGCGAGTTTTGAGAGTCCACCAACAATATACAAAGAGTTCCCTATTTGTTGAAGTTTCATTTGTTTTGTCGCTGATAAAAGCTTTTTACAAAATGAGTGTGTTTTTGTTCCTTCTACAAGTAGTTCTTTATTTAATGTGAAAGTATTAATAAATAATGATGCGCCAAAATAAATCTGCAATTGAGCAGCTTTGCTGCCATGAACTAATTTTTTCAATTTTCCGTTTATATCTTCAAATTGAAAGCAAGAATATGTCCACAAAGGGCCTAAGTCACGTACAATCTGAGGAAAATGTAGTACGGAATGTAAGTTACATGACATGTATCTGAGGCCATACAAATTTTCGAACCTTGACACATGTTCATGAAGAGCACGCTCAGCGTTACTGATCATTTCGTCGGAGATACTCTCAGAGCAAAGAAGAAATACGGCAACAACTAATAATTTAAAGTGATCAAAATACGCTTTTGGTAAAACGTCCTCTAATATTGGAATAGCAAAGTAAAAAAAGAAGTTTTTTAACTCTGAGGCTTTCCAATATTTTAAATGTTCTTTTATAGACCTTGGTCTTCTTTGAACAAATGCAGGAGGAAAAATATGTTTAATTCTCATATCAATCAAGTCAACCAATCGGTAAATAGAAAAAGGTTCATCGACATACATTGGATCAAACCATAACTTTAAATAAGTTCTCGTTAATCCAGGAAATAAGCAATGCATGGGATCGACTGAAGTTGTAGTAATCCACTTGTATACTATCCTCGAAATTATTGTAGGTCCTTTTACTCCGCAAATAGGTCGATCGTTAACAAGTTGAGCCTGATTTAAAGTTTCTTCCTCAGTTCTTAAAGGTAAGTGTCTTCTATATGGATACACTTGAACATTTTCAAATCTTTGGCCAGGCTGCTTGCATTTGTGGCATCCAAATTTGCCATTGTATTGTTTCATGTTTAGAAACAATGCCTTAGCAGGAAGATCGCACGTTCCACAAATGATTATACCTTTTACAATTATAGGATTCGGAAGATCAGGTGTTTCTACTTCAATTCCGTTTAGTAATTCTTGAATTTCATCATACATTGGCCAAAGATATAAATTAGGTTCCGGCTTTTGATCTCCAAACCATAGTCCAACTAAAATAGTGTTTTCTTTATTGAACCTTTCTGAATAAGGCAATTCATTAATTACAAGATAAACTGGCCATATTGAGAATTTCGAGGATTTAAATATTGGAACTCCATCTGTATACCAAGTGAATGAAATGTTATTTGGGTAAGAAAGAATTTTTCCTGGTAAACTTAGTTCTTTGTATATTTTCCCATCATACACATCTTCAATGTTTTCCGGTACTATTTTTACTCTATCATTCCGATATTGCAATTTTCTATAAAATGAGGGTCTTTTATACAACGCATGAAGTTGGGCAGTTATGGACATTCTAATGAAATATGTATTATCGGTAGTATCTAAGCAGTTCGGGCATTGTTCTAGTTCATTGTCCAGAACTGTAAGACAATTTGCGCAATAATAATGTCGAGTTAAAGGTGTTTGCAAATCTTCAAAATATTTTTTAAACATATATAAAGAAGCTTTGCAGTTATTTACCTCGGGACAATGTAATTCAATAAGCATTAAAATATTTGCTAATAAGACACCTGATAATGAAAAACGCAAAACAAGTGCAAGAATAGAAAGCATGCTTTCTCCTACAGTTATTCGTGCTCCCTCATATAATGGAACATTGTCATCTTCATTTATTGGTACATTTTCATCTTCATTACCTAATTCTTCGTCAAAGTCATTTTCATTGATGTCATTATTTGAGCTAATATCCGAATTGTCACTAAGACTATCAATTTCTTCATCTTCTGAAGTTGAATTAATTTCATCAGCAGGAAATGAACCTATATTTACAATAAAAGTAAACTTACAGAAACTGGAGAAGTTTATTTAAGTAAAACTAAATATATTAGAATTATTTATAATAAAATTTTCTCGAGGCCATATATATACATCAAATTAAGCTAAATTTAACTTATTCTAGTACTCTCTTAAAATGGATTAGTGAACTCTGTCCATGAAAAGAGATTTATTGAGATTCTCGTACAGCTTTGAAATCCGTTCATTATTGGACCAGAAACGGCAACGTTACTCAATTATTTAAAAATTTTAAAGTTTAGCCAAGTCATGGCGCAGTAATGGACCGTTACAGTGGCCCAATTATATTAGAAAAATATTCACTGTGACTAATGAATCAGAGAATTAATTATTGCACTGATATATATAACCATAGATTGAAACTAATTTATAGGAAACAGATGTTTTCTTTTAACCCAAACTAACTCTGGTTATTAACTATATTTGCTTCCAAAAATAAAGATTTTTTTAAAATTTGTTGATTTTCAGAAAATTAGTTTGTAGCAAGTTTGGTGGATTTTTATCAGTGGAGATAATTTTAATCACTTGTTGATAAAATGAGATTTTTAAAGCTGCGGCGAATCGAGTAACGTGTCACTATAAGATATATAAGAATAGACTGCGCTAGCTGACTGTGAGTACCTTGACGCTCCTAAAAAGAACATGGATATATCAGTAGGACTTTTACGTGCTTTTACGTGTCGTTAATGAACAAGGTTAGATTGGAGTTAGAGAGAAAAAAGAGTGTCCGATCTCATTCTCTGTCTCCTTTTACCGAGGCTTAAGCTTTCTCTCGTGGGACTAGTGTCAACTCGTTCTGTCTATTCTTATATGTTTATGGTCACTACTTGAGTTAGTGAACTTTCTTCTCTTTTAATTATTGTTGATTGAATGATTTACAATAACACTCACTGATCTAGAGTGTGTGACATTTACTGGGGAATCAGTAAATTTCTGATTTAATGGTTACATCAGCGACTTCTTCATTGATTGCAATTTTAAATGCAAAAATTATAAATACTTTTTCTGTTAACTCTTAACACAAACTAAGTTTTATTATGATTAATTTTAAATTGAAAAAATCAAGTAATTTTCAGCCGAAAATTTTAAGTCATCATTTTTTGAAATGTATAAGTAAATATTACTTAAGGGGTCGTCCATAAACTACGTAGCTCGTCAAGGGGGAGGGGGGAAAAATGGCGCTAATGTATGGAACAGTGTGCTACGTGGGGGGAGGGGGGGGTCTAAATTTCCAAAAAAATGGGCTACGTAGTTTATGGACGGCCCCTAAGTGAAGTTAAATTGAATTCACTTTACTGCAAAAAAAACTGGGTCTTGATTTAAGACGTTTAGATGGTCATTATTAAGACATCTTGTCAAGTTAAATAAAAAAAACTTTAAAATTATAGTTTAAAAATCTGACACGATTGCTATATACTTTAAACAATTATGATGATTTTATTACCATTTTCTGAAGCATCATCAAATTCATCATTGTCAGTATCAGTATCAATGTCAATACGATCTGAAACAGAGTCATTAACGTTTGCCATTTCAACATCAGAAATATCACTATCGGAAATATTCACATTTTGATTTTCCAACCGTAGGTCATCGTTTCTTTGAAGTGCAGTTTCAAAACCCAGATCGTTATTGACCTACATATTTTAATATATTTAATAATTTTAATAATATTATTTAAAATTATATTCAATAATTTAGTTAAAATATATTTAATAATTTATTTAATATATATTTAATATATATACTTAATTAAAAATAGTGCGGAAAATGAACAACTTAAATACCTTAAATAAAAAATCTATAAAATAAAAAATTCAATTATTAATTGCCATAATGATTAATATTAAATAAAAAATATAAATACATTTTTATATGTAATTAAAATATTCTTTACGACCAGATTTGTTATCATTTAACTTTAAACTTCTATATTGCTAATGTGAAATGGAATTTTGCTCAAGTACAAATATATTATTCGTATAATAATACTTTTAATACTAAATTATTTATCTTAAAAAGATATAAATAACATTGTAATATTTGCAATCACTTGTTATACATAAAAATAAATAAAGCTATTCAATCGCAGATTTAAGAAAAGCAAAGTATAATAAAAACTTAACAAAATTATTTAAGTATTGTAGATTTTAAAACTAACTTTATGTTAATTAATTAAAATTTTTTTAATTTGAAATTGGAGACAGCAGATAAGTTATAATTAAATTACATTGATAAGATAATCTTTGTATTACAAAAAAAATTTTTATGAATATTTTTTTTTATTGTTAGAAATCTTCAATAAAGTAAAAAATTATTTTGAGAAGTTAAACATTGAATGATTATTGCGTAAATTGAGCGTTCCTATTCTATAACTCCCTCGAACGATAGTTAGTTCTCTGCGCAGCCGTGCTTTGATTGGACAAAGGGAATTTTTTTCCAGTGTCGAACGTTTTGTAGAATTTAGACGTTTAATTTAAAACATGAAAATTACTTCCTAGATTTTTTCAAGTAGTTAAAGATAAATTATTTTACATATTTTTAATTTTGTTTACCAAGGACGATGAATCATCGTTTTCACTATCATGATTATATTCTTCTCTGTAAAACCTTAAAATTCTCTTTTGCGTGGCATTTGAATAATCTTCAAAATTTCTATTTTGTCTTGACATTTTTTAGCTTCGAATTGACGTAATCATAGATTCTGAATTGAAATAATCATTCTTCTCTACAAAACTTTAAAATTGACTTTTGTGTGACATTTGAATCATCTTTAAAATTTTTATTTAATCTGGACATTTTCTAGCTTTAAATTGACATAATCTCAACCTTTTTTTGTTAAGGGCAAAATCGATATTTATTTTCTACGATATTTTATCGTTGCTAATGTCAACATTTACGAAAAAACTGACAATCATTAGTAAAAGTCGATAGAAGTGACAGATACAAAATCTTGAATGCTTCTTGTGATACATCAGAAGAAAGTATTTTAGAAAGTTTTTTAAAATGTTTGTCCTTTTGTTCTGGACTAAATCAAAATCGACTACGGTTATGAAGGAACCGGAGGATATAGAAAAAATTGACGAAGGCGAAGAATGTGATATGATCATAGATGAAAAAATTTATAAAGCAAAATTGTTAGCTCGTAGCGGTAAATATGATTTTAAAATAAACAATATTAGTATAATTATTATAAAAATTATTAAAAAATTTCAAAAGTTAATAACGAAAAATAATACTTTTACTTTTTTAACAAAATTTATATTGTCAGGTTACATTTATTAAATATATTTTAAACAAAATCAATTAGTAACATATTAATTTATTGAATAAAATATCAATAGATTATGCAATTTATATATTGTCTTTCTTAAAATCATATTTCTAAAGAAAAGAAGAGCTATCTGGATCAGTTAATTGTTCTTAACGATGGTACGATCTCGAAAAAAGGAAAAAAACCAATGAAAGATGTAGTTTTGGCTAAAAAAGGAAACGTAAAAGCATTATCTGTCTCACAATTTAAACAGCGGAAATCAGTTGAAAAAAATCGAAATACTTCGTTACAGAATTTAAAACCTCTATTAGATTCAACAACGGGACCATCAGGATCTAAAAGTCAAGGTGAAATATTTTTAGTTGTTTGTTATATAAGTTAAATAGGTTAATTTTATATTAATTTATATGTAAATGAAAATAAAATACTTGAATCTTTTATTCAAGACAATGGTTCGGCAGAAATAAATTGCGAAGAGAATAATAAAGTTCCTCCAATGGATAAGGAAAACAATACGGTTGAACTTAATGATCAGAAAAATAATTCTGAAGATGTATCGTCTTCTAATAATCTTTCGTTTCCTAAAGGTTAGAGATAGATTTTGTAATTTAATCATGATTAAATTTTAGTTAATTAATTTATGATACAATTCAGATATTATAAAATTATATTTTATGCTATGACATTCTAAGATTTCCTTTAAACAATATCTATCAGATAAAAACAAAATTTTAATAAGTAAAATACGTATAAACGTATTGAACTTTCAAAATGTCGAAAAAAATTTATACTATTTTTTAAAATAAAAATTCTAAACGAATTATGTTTTTTTAATTCTTTTGTATTTTAGTAACGCCAGAAATTGCTGCATTCTATGAAAAATTGGCTGTTTTCTTACGCTCAGCATGTGCAGGAAATTATTCTCCAACTTTTCCGGTTTGTTACAATTTTCATTTGATTATTTAAGGAAAAATATGGATAAATCAAATTCAAACAAAAACTAAAACATTTTAAATTACAAAGAAATAGTAACTTAAAATTTTAATAATTATAAGGGTATTCATTATATAAAATATAAATAATTAAAATGTTTTTAATATAAATAATCTAGATTGATACGGATTCAAATATGATAGTAGATAAAGATTTATCTAAAAAAAAAATGATGATACTTGATAACGAACTTCAAATCGATCCCAAAAGAGAAATTGAATTCTTAAGATTCAGAAAAAATCCGGGAGAAATGGTTCGCAGACTGCTACTAGAATTAATCGGAAAAGAAGAATTAAAAAACATGACGGCTCTGGGCTGCGGAAGAGGCAATAATCCGAGAAAAGGAATTCCGTTGAATATTCGAACGGGCGTATTTAGTATGTTAACATTTCTACATTCTTATTAAAAAGAGTATTCAAGATTGTTTAAAAATCTAAAAATATTACCTAATATAAGACAATATATTACCTAAATAATAACGAAAAATCCATTTTTTATTTTGTTGCAGCAAAACCAATCTTTTTAATTTTAAATCGAATAAATTTGAATGTAAATATGTTTTGGAATTATTTTTATGTAAGTCAATTTAATGGATGTTGAAAGTTTTTTCAAACATAATTTTCTATTTAATTTTGATTTGATTGAAAAATAATTCTACAAAAAATTGTAGTTATTCTTATTTAAAGTATATTTGTATTAGGGATAAATTAAAATTTAAAATTAATGAGGAGTCAAATATTAAAATTAACAAAAAAAGTAAATGCTCTTTGAAGGAATTATGCTTTTATCAAAATGAAAATAAATTACAAATGGTAATTTATTAATCTTGGAATTAGTTGTTTGGGCATGCAATAATTAAATGGAAGTTGAAATACTTACAAATTTTTACAAAAAAAGTATTTCACTCTTCTAAAAAAGATTTTATTTTTAAAATATAAATTAATAAATATTATTTTTTGATTTCAATTAATTTTTTGGTACGCGGTCTTGAATACAAAAAATGTAATAAAACTTGATTTTAAAACTAGATTACGTCAAAAAGAATACGAAAGGAAAAGAATTCACTTTTGAGAAATACGTAGAGATCATTAACAACCAATGCAATACAATAAGGCACCCAAAAACAATGAAAATGGGTCAGAATGTTAAAGAAAACGTGGAAAAGCAGGAATCTAGCACAGAGGAGCTAGGCGTACTTGAAAATGATGGTAATGGAGAAGCACCAGAAAGAGAAGATAATGAAACTTCATCCGAGGAAGAACATGATGAAAGTGAAAACGAAGTTCCAACTCCCAAAAAACGGTAGGTAAAATAGCATAAACAAGGTACAACTCAAGTACAAAATTCAATACCTTCCAACATTCGTTCAGTATTAGTGTAATTATTGCTAAATCAAATTTTTGAAAATATTGAAACTATATAAGCTACGCATTTCAACTATAAAATATTTTTATTAATCTTTGATTCTGATAAATAACCTTTAAGTAAATAAAAGCATAAAAACCCTACTATCATATAATATAAAATAAATAAACTTAAGTTTTTAAATTTATAATTGAAATTGAAATGCATGAGCACTAATTATTCCCAAAATTAAATTTTGGGACAGAATGTCAATTTGTCCAAATTAAATTAAGACAAAATGACTTTTCAAAAGAATGATCATTCGACAAATTAAAATTTGTCCTAACGACCATTCGATAAAATTCACTGTTAGAAGGAATTCATGCGTTTCTTAAAATATAATATTTCGCACATTAAAATTGATAATTTTTTTAAAACAGAAGGAAGGATGGAAAATCAGTGAGCATGGAAAAAGAAGAACGTAAAAAGAAACAATCTATTCTCAAACAAGATTAATTTGAATTAAAAAAAACTATTAGCCTTGATTTTTGAACGTATTTTCTTATTTAAAGTTTAATGTTATATAATAAAAACAATAAAACAACACCAGGCGTAAAAAAGGTATTAGCAAAAACAATACCTTCCCTACTTTTGTACTAGAATTGGATTTTTATATAGTTTAAATAAATGTTTTAGTTTAAGATCACCATTTAATGTATTCTTCATTTACTATAGGAAACTTGTCTTGAAATTTTAAAACCAAAATTAGATTTTGATATTTAGAAAAATCATTTATGCGTCCTATCAACATTTTTTCAACTGTTTAAATTTGAATTATTATAAGTATAATAATAATTTAACGTGCCGTAGCCACTCTTTTCCAGCGGTAATAAAGGTGTTGCATAAAACAATACGTTAGCCTAGTTTCATATACGATTGGACTTAAATAATTAAAAATAAATATACAAGTTTAGGATTGATCCATCTGACATTGAAATTTTTCCTTTTTTACCAGTTTGGTATTGTGTTTGGCCATGGTTAAGCCAAAAATGAGTTTTTATACTTACAAAAATAAATAAAGTGTTCTGGCCAATCTTGTCCAACCGTTAAAAATCGCACTGACCAAAGCAATAGCTAAGCCACGATTTGCCCAGGATTAAATTTAAATAAATAAAAATAAAATTATTTATTAAGATCCAACCTTCTGCCATTCTAAATATTCTTTTTTCCAGTGTGGTATTGTATGTGGCCATGGTTGAGCCAAGATTCATCTCTTTTACATACAAAAACCAAAAATAGCTGAGCCATGATTGGCCAAGGATTGGATTTAAATAAATTAAAAGTAAATGTACTTAAGAACCACCCTTTTGCCATTGTAATTATTCTTTTTCCAGTGTATAATTTTGATTGGCCATTGTTGAGCCATGATTGAGTTTTTAAAATTGCAAAAACCAATTAGACGTTCTAACCATTCTATTCCAAGAGTTAAAAAGGGTATTGGCCAGAGCAATGCCTGAGCCACGATTGGCCTAGGATTGGATGTAAATTCATTAAAAATAATTGTACTTATTGAGATCCACCCTTCTGCCATTCTAATTATTCTTCTTTTCAG
>WNHD01014589.1:0-10569 GCA_011057455.1 Ganaspis sp. Gsp50 | reverse complement strand
GTTTTTAAAACTATTGACAGGTTAAAACTATGTAAAATGTTTTAACGTACTAGGTAAAAATTATTTTTTATTATAATAAAACAACTTGTTTTTAATTTTAATTTTTATTTAAAAAATAACTTAGTTTGTGAAAAATGTAATGGAGACCTTTGTAAATTATTAAAAAAAGAGTTAATTTAATATATTTCCAGTCTGATGAGGTCGACAAACCTTAGTCGACGAAATGTCACTGGTTAACAACAGTTGAAGAGTATTTTATTCTATTGACCTTTTTCGGATCACATACTCGCTTTTTAAGAAAACTAAAAAATATAGAAGGAAACAACACTTTTTTAAAAAAAAATCAATGATACCTATGATTATATCATAAGTTTGTTTGCCTGTTTTATTTTAAAAGTTCTTTTATCTCTGTTATACTAGAGGAATACTAAATTTCCCAACATATGAAATTTACCATTTTACCAATAAAAACAGAATGACTAATTCTTTACAGGACTGAATGTAGAAGAGTTACATGTACAAAAGAACCGTATGGTATATTTTTATTCTAGTCCTGTTTTAAGTATCATTCGTTCTCGTCGCTAAACTATTTTACATGCATAATTTGTGTCTATTTCAAAAAGAATTGCGTTAATTGTTTCTCCGCGATTTACATTCTGATTTCTTAAGTACTTTTTAAACCTCCTAAACAAGGTTTCTAACCTGCATTCAAATTTTTAAATCATTTATTATTTGAGAGCCATATTCGACCACTATTTTGAATTTCAAAAATTTGTTTTAAGGTTCATATTTAGTGATCCTAGAATCCCACATCTCACGAGAGTCAATTGCATATGATATTTTTTTAAAAAACTCGACTCCCTTGTTGGATTTGACATTTTTAATCTTCAAAGTTTGACATTTAATTGGTTGTCAGCGATCCCTAAAACCTTTCAGTAACAAGTTTTTAAGTGACTTGGATGAATTTACAAAAACTTATTCACCATGTTGGGTTTGACATTTAAAAGTTTTAAAATTTACCTCTAGATTTATAATCAGTGACCTCCATTAGCCCCCAATACAAGGTTTAATGAAAGTCGAACAATTTTTAAAATAATCGTTTGCGATATTGGATCCGCCATTTCGAGTTTTGAAAAACTGACCAAAGGTTCGTAATCAGCGACCCTACAAAACCCTGTATACTAAGTTCTATAAAAAACAGACAATTTTTTAAAAAGTTGATTGCCATATTGGATCCGCCATTTTGAATTTTTTAAATTTGACTTTAGATTCGTAATCACCTTAGTTGAGGATTTTCAGGACAATCAGATAAAAGTTTGAATTTTTGCAATTTTTCGGAACTTCTGGCCCACTGCACTTATGTGTTTCTGGATCGCTAAATATTAACTTTGAAACCAGTTTTTGAAATTCAAAATAATGGCCCAATATGGCTCTCAAATGATAAATGAGTTTAAAATTTGAAAGCAGGTTTCAAACCCTTTTTAGGAGGTTTCGAAAGTACTTAAGAAATCAGAATACATACAAATCGCGGGGAAACATTTAACGCAATTATCTTTTACATAAACACAAATTACACAAGTACACAAAAAAAAGATTAAATACTTCTTGTACCAAACCTCCATATCTTATAGTATTTTTGTAACTTGAAAATGAATTCGAAATCAGAATTGCTCCATCACCTTCCATTTTTGTTAAAAATCGAAAAACTACCCCAGAAATGACAAAAATCAAAGTTCAAAGGAAAACAAAATGAATTGACAGGTTTTTTATTAATTCAGAACTGTATTTTAGTAAATTTTTTTTCCTAAGAACTTAAATTCCAAAGCATAATTAGAACATAACCCTTCAATTTTGTTTTATTTGTGAAAATCTGTCCTTAAATACAAAGAATCATGCATCGAAGGCAAACACGTAAAACCAACAAAATTTCATAAAAGATAAAACAGCCGCTTACTTCATTTTTCCTAAAAGAATTGAAATTGGGAGTCAGAGTTACAACAGCAATATCTCTATTTTTACCAAAACACAAAATCCTACCCTTAAATGCCAATAGTGTTACAAACCATGAAAAAGCAAAATTATTTTGAATCAGACCTAGCCTAACTTGTTCGCCTTGAAAAACTAAAAAAGATAGTATGTATTATTATAAATTTCTGAAACACCCCCAAAATCTCATTTTAGAGCTAAAAAACCGTTTTTCTGCAGTTCGTGCACAAAATAGCTTATAACTTTGTCAGTTTTTGTCAACGTCTGTCTATAGTTTAAACCTAATAATCTGACTACAAAGACAAAAAATTAAATTACTCAGACATTTCTTAGCCAATTGAATTCAACAAAATCTCATTCGACGCAGAATTAAATATACTTTAATAATTTAATACGACAAAAAATATTGTAAATAAAGTTGGGCCGCAAATCATTGTTGAAGTTGAAAGATTTTGAACAAATTGGCAATTTTCTATCTTCCTTACTTCATAACTACAGTAAAATTTAATTATAACGAAAAATCACAAGCAGGGATAAAAGGCCTTGTTCTTCAGCTGTTAAAAGAAAAAAAACTTTTAAATTAAACAAAAACTGACAAAGTAACAAGCTATTTTGTGCACGAACTGCAAAAAAACAATTTTTCAAGGCGAACAACTTAGGCTAGGTCTGATTCAAAGTAATTTTTCACTGTCACACCGTGATAAACAATTTTAAAAAAAAAAAATAAATTAAAAAACAAACCGTTTTCTGTTTAGGGGAGGGTAAGGTTAATTCGGTGAGAAAATGACATTTTTTTAAGATTTTTCTTTTGCGATAAAGATAGTGTCATAATAATTTATTCAATTTTCATATAAAAGTGCAACATGTACACAATACTTTTCTAATTCTTCAATATAAAATCTTGGAAATTAAGCGAGTGACAAAGAATCTCCGGAAACGTCTCGAAACAAAGTTGTTTCACGGTGTTCATTGTAACTCGCAAAAAAATCAACTGATACAAAAAAATCAAACTGTATTTGTTACAGGAGATGTTTCTCGAGGTAATCCTGGGATGAATCTTTTTTATTTTTATTTGTCAATTGTTCGCAGTACTTTAAAGTAAAAACCTCCGATTTACGCTGCAAAAATCGGCTAATTTGTTATTGTAATATTAATCATTATTAAAAATAACAACAATGCTCCCAGGAATAACTAATGAGTAATGTGACGTAGTGTGCTAAATTTCAAAACAATTGGTTGAGTAGATTTTGAGTTATGTTGAAGACGGACTTCAAAAATAACAAGTTTCAGAAAAAGGCTTTAAAGGTTTTCACACTAAAACTTCAATATATAACTCGATAATTGTTTTATACTTGATACCAGTTCCATAAAGCAAAGAGCTTTCAGCAAATGGTTTTTAATAATAAATATGTTTATATCAATAATTAAAGCTCAGTAAATTCAGGAAATTCATTAAAAGAGAAAATTATGTGGACAAAGACAGTATCAAACTTTTTGCGTCACTTTTTATTGTTTAGCACGGGTTGGAGCAACGAACGCTCAAATACTCATAACTTCGTTAATTTTGCTCTGAGCGACTTAAAATTTGAACAGAATATTCCGGAGATATTGTGCATTCATTTAAAATTAAAAAAAAAAAATTCAAAAAAATGTAATGCCTTACGCCCACCCCCCTTAACATAGAACGATACTTTACTGCATTTGTGTTCTAAAAACACAAATTAAAGAGCTTAATTAATATAAAAGAAAAACCTGTTGTATTACCTTTATAATATAGGTACTCTTAAATGCAAAAAATGAAGCCTCTGAGTCAAATTCATAGAAACAATAGAATTCTCTTTAATACAAAATAGGTAATATTTGGTATTGACAACTTGACGACAAAATAGAGGTATCTTACCAAAAAACTCAAAATTTCTTTTTTAAGAAATCTACTCTTGACCTTTAAAACCTCCATTTATTTTTGACATTTATTTATTCACATTTAAGGATAGTTTTTTGAAATTGAAAAAAACAATAAGAAGTTATTAGGCAACTCTAAATTTTAATTTGAGTTATTTCGTCAAAAATATAGCATGAGACTTGTGTTGTAGGAATTCTGTTAGTTGAATGTGTTTGCCTCTGATGCATGATTTTTTGCATTTAAGAATTTTCAAAAAATCGAAATTTGTTTTATTAACTTAAAAGAGCCTTTGATATTAATATAATAGAATAAGAAGCAAAATGCTTTATATCTGTATCAAGTTCTTCTCTATGGAATTTCACGCTTTGTCTCAACCCGTATCCCCAGTAAGAAGCAAGAAATGGAAAAGAATTGAAAAGTTTGTGTTTTGTATGAAAAACGAAATTTATGCGATCCTTTTGAATTCCATTTCTGTCCAATTCCATTGTATTCTCTGATAGGTTTGAGTTTTGTATTAGAAACGAATTCCAATCTATTCCATTTTAATATTTCTTTAATTTTTTTTAGTATTCTAGAATTCAAAAGAATTTAATAGAAACAATTCTTTTGAATTCCAAAACGTTAAGAATTTAAGTTTATTTTCTAGTACTCCCACTGGATACAAAAGAATTGGACAGAAATGGAATTGATAAAAATTGAAAAATTTTAATTTTTTTTAATTCCTCGCTTCTTACTGGGTCGACTAGCCGCTGGCCGTACCGGATTTTAGATTCCTTGGAAATTTCGCGCCGACTTTCCTTTTGCACTGTATTTAAGATTAGATGAGGATTTAAAGCGAAGCGTTCGAGAATTGATAAGAAATCACTGCGTCCAAATTGAAAATGCGTGAGAAACGTCAAAAAGTATATGAAAAAACTTGTAGGAAAATGGAAGAAAATCATTTCAATGTAGAAGATTCTTTGACGAGAAAGTCGAGAAAAACTTGCGTGAATTGTAAGTAAAAAGAAGATTTAAAAATAGTGAAATGATGGCAAAGCGTGATCATCCATTTGACTTGTTGTCTTGCTTTAGTGACTATTATTACGCTTTTAAGCGCTCTTTAGTGCTATACTTTTTTAAAATTGTTCTTTTGCCTGACATTATAATTAAAAGAGTTGACTTTCCGTGTTTTTACAAGGATCTATTTTCGATACCCTGCGGGTGCTGATTTACAGCCCTGTTTTATTAGTGATGAACTTTCTGTTTACTGTTTACGTGTAAACAGTCTCTATTTGCATCATGTCTCTTTCAAAAGCAGATGGTTCTCAACAACTGTTAAATCCTGTTTCTGAGTTGAGTACAGTTGACCTGTCGTCAATCTGACGCCGTGTGCTTCGCCCGTAAGAAACGTGTTGTAAAAGCGATCTTATGCTCAAAATGCAACGCACCTTATCACCCTGCTCATGTTTTAAGAACATCAGAGGGTTATTTTAAAAAATGCTGTGGTTCAAGTTCTTCTACTTCTTCACCACTGTCCTCCCCAGCAACCCTACCATTCCCTTCCGATTCTTAGAATTCTTTTACTTTTGATAAATTAAAGAATTTCATCTCTACACAGTTAAAAAGTACCCAAGATTCATCAATGGATTTTATTACAACTGAGCTGAATCGGATGCAGGATAATATCTCTAAAGAGTTTGCTCCGTAAACATAATCTAATGATTTTTGGGTTAGATGAAAACAAACATGACGACCATTCCAAAAACATGAGTTCTGAGAATTATTATTTGACGTCTGTCTTATATATTTTTGAGACCCTGTATTCACGATTTGATTTCTCTAATTCTACTAAATTTAAACGTATTGGTCTCTTTTCTCTGAATATGAATCGTCCCAGACTGATAAAAATTACTTTCACCGATCCAAGTATTCCAGAGGAGATTCGAACATCTTTTTTATAACTAAAATCTGACAACCAACTTCCACCGATCATGATCTCATTGGTTATTGTTCTCGACAGAACACGTTTTCAACAAATGCAATTTCTGCAGGCGAAAAAATCTCCCCAAGCGCCTCGCAGAGGGAGAATCAGATTTAGTGATTCGTTACCAACATGGAGCTCCAACTGTCATCAAGAGACGTATCAACAACCCGACTTCCAACCAACATCCAAGCACCACTTAAAGATCTTCAGTCTACGCATATTTTACCAAAACACAAGAGGTTTAAAAACAAAACTTGACTGCTTTAATGTTTTTTCAAATTTGGTGTTTTTTTATTTATTTTGTTTAACAGAAACCTGGCTCAAGCCTTGTGCTAATCCTAATAAATTAGTTGAGGTATCTGTTTTTTTTGCTTATGGGATGTTTAAGAAAAATCTGCATACAGATCCCTCGGGGCCGAATTCGAGGGGATGTGTGGTAAACAAAAATAAACCGGCGAACTACTACCAGCCCGACTCACTAAAAACCCAGTAACCCTTATTTTTGGAACCCTAATCCACCCTCGGAACTGTCGGAAGATTTTTGCCTTCGAGGGTCGCACTCCAACTTTGCCGCCTTAGCAACTTTGACCGAAACCTGCGGTACTCCTGCATGAATAGATAAAAATGCGGCAAAGAGGATACAACAAATTAAAAAATAAATAAAGTCAAAAAGGTAAAAATAAGTAATGTAAAAATTTAAAATTGTAAACGGACAGTAAAAAGAACAATAAAACATCTAAATAAATAAATTAAGACAAAACAAACATAAAAATAAATGAATAAATATATAATATAAAATGGATAAAAAAGAAAGAAAGAAAACGAGTTAAAACACCCGTGATCTGACAGCGCTTGTGTTCAATAAAAAGAGACTTCACCGAACTCTCTATTTACCCAGGGGGCGAGTGTTTTATTCAGACAATGGGTCCATCGTCCTGATTTACCCCTCTCCCATCTTTCCTGCCATCTGTCTAGGAGCCTACGCCTCGCTTCTTTGCGGATGCTGTCCCAGCTTTATCTGTTTTCATCCGTATAAACGGACGAATTTCTTTCTTTGAAAAAGAGGAAAACTTCCTCTCTTTTCCACGCTAAAAGATCTGCTGGCGGGACACCAGGAACGATGTATCTATGTTTAGTGTTATTCGTCATGATCGTATAGATAAACGTGGTGAGGGTGTCCTATTGGCTGTGTGATCTACTTATAGTGTTACATCTATTAATTTGATGTCCCATTGTGTACTGGCTCGTCATTTCAATTATACTAATTAAATTTTGTATGTATATTTTGTACTCTATCTTGTTTTTCGACTAGTTATATTTTATTTGTATTTTTGTGTATCAGTGTCCAATTAATGGTTCCTTAGAACCGCAACACATTACTTGAATAAATAAATAAATAAATAAATTAGATAAAAACAGCCAATTTTTAACAAAATAAAATTTCTATTTTATAAGTACAAATAGGTTCCCATCTTTTTGTTCATGTATTTACTAACTATATTTATGCAAATAGTGACAAAATTTTTAATTTTGATAAACAAACCTATATATTAACCTTTATGCTCTATGTACAGCGTGCCGCAGAATTCTTGAGAGAAAAAATGTGTGTCAAGGACGGTTCTGAAGCCAACATTTTTCAATCTTTTGCAATAAAATTTTGTTTTTGTAAACATCAATGTATACCTAATAACTTTTCGTAATAATGGACACTTTATTTAACGTTTTAAAGTTAGACAAGCTGTCCCTTACTTCACTCCTGTCATTATTTCACGCTAAACAGCGAAATAATCATTATTTCACGCTTTTGAGTGAAATAATGGAAGACGACGGTGGATCCGCCACCGTTAGCTTCCATCGTTTCACGCTTTTGGGTGAAGCAATTATCATTCTCCTGTTTAACCTGAAATAGTGACAGGAGTCAAGTAAGGCACAACTTGTCTAACTTTAAAGTGTTAAATAAATGTCCATTATTACAAAAACTTGAATAAAATATCGTATGGCACTCGTGTGAAAGTTAGCATTATTTAAAGAGTGGAATTATGTCACTCGCTGCTCTCGTGCCATAACCTTTCCACTTATCAATTAATGGCAACTCTTCCACACTTGTGCGATAATGTACTATTTTTTATAATTTATCTCATACTTTTCTTTGTACTAACAAAATTGCAAAGAGACGCTTTATTTTAGCTCTCTACAGTGGTGTAACCTCTTAAGGGTAGATTTTCACAAACAAAACAAAATTAAATGGTTATGTTGTACTTATGCTTTGGATTTGGAGTTCTCTGGATAAAAATTTACTAAAATTCGGTTCTGTATTGAAGAACGACCTGTATATCCATTTTCTTTCTTTGAACTTTGATTTTGGCCTTTTTGGGGTAGTTTATCGATTTCTAACAAAAATTGAAGTTGTTGGAGCAATTCTGACTTTGAATTGGTTTTCAGGGGGATAAAAATACTATAAGATACTATAAGATATGGAGGTCTGGTTAAAAAATTATTCAACTTTTCTTTTTTGTGCCTGTGAAATAGCCCAGTGTGCAAGATTACAGAACAATTCTGTAACCGCTATAGAACGGAAACTAACAAGTTCTAGAATAAGTAGGTAACTGCTGAGTAAACATGTCGTCCCTCAGAGGGAACCATGCTCTGTAATAGATCTAGAACGATGTTATAGAACATTGTTCTATTACAGATCAATAGCAATTCTATAACATCATTTCGAGAAAGAATAATTAAGCTGCAGGATCAAAGTAGGGCATATAATTTTTGTTTCTGTATCAGAACGGTAGCTCCTGTTTAGTGAAAAATTAAATTTCGAATTTTTAATTTTTGGAAAACGAAAGTTTGTAGATGCATCATAAAGTTAAACTTTTCTCAAAAATTTAATTTAAATTTTTTACTGAACAGAAGCCAAAGTTCTTACGTTCCAAAAAATTTATATGCTCTTCTTTGATCCGGCAGCTCAATTTTAGAACTATTTAAAGCCTAACTTATAAATTAAAATATCTGCGCTTGAGGTGATTCGATCGCAAGCCCCTGTGACTTACAGTTAAAAGCACTAACCACTATGCTACTGCCGCTTACATGCATGCAAGTGTTAATAGCAAAGTATATTTCTTGATTCAGAGAATATTTCTATGTTATGTAATTGATCTGTAACATTGTTCTAGGACATTGTTCTATAGCAAATTAATGACAATTTTGTAAGAACAATGGTTTCTAAAAATGTAATTCTAGAATAATCCTGTAACGAATGCAAAACAAAATGTTCATAAGCTTTAAGACATAAAGAATATATATTTCAAGATTATATTAAATAGTTATTTCTCATTCCAAGTTCCATTGTAACTTCAAAAGTCCAACAAATAATTCGGATCATCCGTTTTGTAAATCATGTTGTTCTAAATCAAACACAATACGATAATTACATGTCAAACTTAAAACACAGTGATGTAGAATAATTATGTGTCATTCTCTCAGAAAGAACAAATTGAAAATTAGTGTTTAAAAAAAAAATTAAAAACACAGGTATTACTTGGATTTTATTAACAGGACGACCTAAATAAACTTATAAAATACGTTGTTACAATCTTTATAAACATTACTGTTTATAAAATGATTTTTTAAACAAGATAATTGTTTAATATTTCGTCGCTAATAAAGTTATTAAATTAACTTGGAACTTGGTACTCATGGGTTTTTGGCGTCAATGTTGACGAATCGAAAGACATACTTTCAACATTCAAAATGGCAGATCCAATATTGCGTACGAATTTTTAAAAAATTGGTGGATTCTTACACAACTTGTTACTCGGGAGTTCTTGGGATCGCTGATTACGAATTTAACGTCAGAATTACAAAATTCAAAATGGCGGATGCAATATGGCGGACAATTTTTTTAAAAAATTATGGATTGTTACGAAACTTTGTATTTGTAAGTTTTTTAGTTCGCTGATAAGGAATATACCGTCGACATTAGCATTACCCGATGTACACCACGAGGAGGTTGCACGAACGGATTTTGTACATCATGTAGCTCTTATAAGAGCTGTTTGTTTTTTTAGATTAGATAAAACTACCCAGTAAGAAGGACAAAATTAAAAATAATACAAAATTTTACAATTTAATTAAAAAATCACGTGTTTTTAAGTATTTTGAATTCCATTTCTCTCCAATTCCAACCTATTCTCTGCAAGAATCAAGTTTCAGGAAAAAATTAATTACAGTCAATTCACATTTAATTTTTTCATTAACTTTTAAATTATTTTCAATTCGCTTTTAATGTTTCATCAACTTTTGAATTATTTTCAATTCACTTTTAATGTTTCTGAAACTTTTGAATTATTATCAATTCACTTCGTCTTGATTCACTTCACTTCTTTCGTCAATTTTTGAATTACTGTCAATTCCACTTTACTTTTCTTATTGAACAAAAGCACATTTAAATACACATGAAATGTCACTTTATTATAATTCACTGTAGTTAGACGAATAGAGTGCGTGTCTTCTGGGTCGTGAACTCGGGTTCAATTCTACGACTCAACGATTTTTTTTGTTAGGAATTTTTGGATAATGTTATAATTAAAACACATTATTTAAACATAATAATGTAGTAAAATTTATTATATTAATGTAATGAACTAAATAAATGAACAGAGAACTTTCTATAGACTGAGCATTCTTAACTTGCTCATTTTCGTGTCTTATCGCTCTACAA
>WNHD01014586.1:0-12162 GCA_011057455.1 Ganaspis sp. Gsp50 | reverse complement strand
ATATTTTTAAATTAAGCTTATAAATATTTTTCAATCAAACAAAAACCTCCAAACTTATGTGTAAGTTTAAAACAAGAAATTATTTTTCTCAGTGTAAAACTATCACTATAAACATAACCTAAACTTTGTTTGACGTAAGGTACTTTTCACCGTGGGCAAACATATATCTATTCCATTTTTTCGTGCACTGTTACAAATTTCAGCTCGCCTTGGTCTGCCTTATAGCTAATATTAAATTATTGTTAAAAATTTAATGTGGGGTATACTTACAAGAATGTAATCTAGCCCTCCACGCAAGTGGATCACTAACTAATCCTTGTAAACCTGGCCAATAAACAGCTGGGTGCCGAGGTTCTGTTCGTGCTTGAAATTGACTGATCCCTGTAAAATTTTTAAAATTTAAATAATTTTTACGTAAAATCATAAGGACACTGAGAAAAAGATTTGGTTTTTGGAACAAACGTTTTGTTCGCTTAACAATTTTTTTTATATACGGGTATAACAAAACCTTTTTGTTGAAAGAACAAAATTCTTTTGTTGGATTCCTTAATAACTTCAACAAAACAATTTAGTAATCCTAACAACAATTTTGTAGGTATAACAATCTTTTCGTAATTTCTGCAATTGTGACGCAAAGCAAGACTAATACCATTCTTTATTTTCAAATTAAGAGCTTAGGACCTTAGGCTTTATAGAACTTATTTGCTATTAAAGCAGTAGTTTTACTATTGCTGCTACCCAGGCATGAATTTCGGTCGGCCGCCAGAGTAGAACGGTTGGTCTTTGGTTGGCCCAACTCTGGCTGTCACTAGGTCAGCACCTAGAGTTGGGTCAACCTTGGCAAATTTAGTCAGTAGATATAGTCGGCCCAACCATGGGTTTCGACCATTAACACTCGATAGTCAGCCAGTGTTATCATTTTAGTGGTCGGGCCGACCGTTTATGCCAAATAAATAAATAAGTATCATCCCGGGCACATGGTACAAATATGTGGAGTTTTTTCAACTCATTTTTCTAACATTGAGCATCAAAAGTCGCCAGATATGGATTTTATTTTTTTTTTTCTAGTAATAGGTCTACTGTGGACTGTTGGATGGCCGATGGGATTGTCAGCTGGAAGACCCGGGTTCGATTCTTCATAACTAAAAATGTTTTTCTGTTTCAGGTTTTCACTAACTCTAATTTATCTGTACTAAACAGATAATTTTTATGATTATAAAATTGTAAAATAAATAATATAATTATATGGCATAATAACACATGACACAGTTCGTTCTTTCAAAATATGTACTAACAGTTAGCTCAACTTTGGTTATCAACGATCGGTAATGGCGGATTCATTAACATTTTTTTTACAACTATCAACTCTTGACGGTCGGCATCCATGGTTGGGCCAACTCTAAGCGCGACCGTCGGCCAGTGTGATCATTTTACTGGTTGGTCCGATCAAAATGCCAAGGTTGGCCCATCTGTTGTTACAGTTGGCCCAAACAAGGCCCGACCGGAGATTCGCGCCTGGGTAATAGTATAATATGTTCTTATTCATTCTGCAGAATCATCAATTGAAGACATTAGATATTTTTATGTTTTAATTATTACATATAGGTACTATTATGTAACAAAAAAAAAATAAACCAATTTATAAGATTTATTTATAAACCTCTCAATAAATAAGAAAAATAAGAGTTTTTTTATAAGAAAAATAAATAAAATAGGTGCGTGAATACAGGAAGGGGTACGTAATAAAAAAACATCAATTCTAAATGGTTCTGTCATCCTGTGAAATGGTTCCCTCAACCATATTTGCTTTTTTACGTTCTCCAAATATATGGTTGTCACAACCATACTTCTTTACAGTATCCATACCAAGTCAGCCATTTTGTATGGATGTAGTAACCGTACACGCAGAAAAATGGTTGGATAATAGATCCAATTTTTGTTGGATAAAAGAAAATTAGTTGTAATATCTATGTAAAATGATGAATCAAGTAATACACAGTTGGTCACATTAACATTTTAAAATTTTGATCTAAAATTAAGTATTGCATTCTTCTAGTTGGTAGCGGCAACCAATTGGCAACTATACCGGGGCAATTACGTGACGCGCAAGCGCATTGTATCAATTGCATATGGACCCATCAGTTGACAGCCACATTGTCACTTACATTTTTTCATAGTGGAATGGATTAAATTAAAGTTCAATTTCTACCAGTAGCTGTACCAAAAAATTTGGGATTTTTAATAACTATTCGAAATGGTAAGTTAATCCTTATCGAAATTTTACACAAGTTGATTGTGTCCAGATTGATACTTTTATATAATTATTCTTTTATACATTTTATACAAGTTTTAAATTAAATTAGCAGCTTAGGGGCCATACACAAATTATGTAAGGCATTTTTTCGGATTTTTGAACCCTCCCAACCCCCCATTGTAAGACATAGTAAGATATTTTTCGACCCCCCCCCCTCCCCCCTCAAAATCTTACTAAGACTAATTTTTCATTTGGTCGATTAAAGCATTAACTTAATCTTCCTTAAGTAAAGTTAAAAATAAATGGGTTTTATACGTTCTCAAGTACTGCATGTACATTAAATATCATTATGGTTTTGCCCTTAGAAACTTCCAATGAAAACCAATCAAATTCAACGATTTCTTTGATAGCCCCATTGATAAACTTTGTTCATAACGAAAACCAATCTTACGTAAGATTTCATCAGGCCCCCCTCCCCCCCCCCAATTGCCTTACGTAATTTGTGTACGGCCCCTAATAACACTTTTGCAAGGAGGATCATCATCATGAAAGTTATACATATTTATTTAATTAAAGAAATATATTTCCCCGTAAATATTATTAAAATAGGGATTGTTAATCTGCCAGTGAAAGTAACTGTGCTAACCGAATGAAAGTAGTATGAAGCAATGGAAATTGCGGTTATAAAATCCAATTTCTGCGTAACCAACAAAATTGGTTGTATTATCCTTGTAATTGAATCGCGCTCCAAAGTCCATCAAAAATAATTACATTATCCAACACATAGTATAATCTATCCAATTATTTTTCTGCGTGTAAATGTTACACTTTGTTATTTTATGTCGCGCGGGGCAAACCTGGTACCCCAGAGTGGGGGACTACGATATACGAAATTTTATTAATAGTATATTATGCAACAAGAGTCATACACTGAGAAAAATGGTTGAATAATATATCCAATTGGATGTATTATCCAACTGAAAAGTTACCTTAACATCAGCAAAGGTAATGCAGCTACCTACTTTGTTGATGTCTCCAATGATTAGTTGATGCAAGCAATTTATTGGATCGCGTTCCAGAGTCCAACCAATTGGATATATTATCCAACCATTTTTTTGCGTGTATGATATTTCCAAACGAGACATAGGCGAGTACAAGCCCGAGGCGAAGCCCACCAGTTGGGCAAAACTGGGTACTTTGCACTTTCTCGAAAAACATAGTTTAAATTATTTAAAAGAAATTTTTCAGTCATTATCGTCATTTTCTCTTAGTCAAATATCGAATGAAGAAATATATTAGGGTTCATGAAATTTATATTTTGTAAGTTAGATTTTTGTAAACAAGCATTTTCGACAAAGTATACTTTGTTTTGCCCCACCTTCATTCCGAGTCGAAATTTAGGCCCTGCTTTCAACCTGGTGCTACTGATTAGAACCCACTTTACAGCTGGTAGAACCTACAGCACCTACTTTAAGTCCATTTGCTCCAACATTTTAAATTATAGACCCTACTTCGTATCCAGTTCAATCCATGTTTTGGAAAACGTATAATCTAAACCCTCCTTTGATTCTATTTGAACCTGCTATGCAAATTTACCGTCTGCGCAGAAAGACCAGTAAAGAATCAAAGATGGCGAAATGAGTTGGCGTGTGTCAAGTGACGCGGTGAAGTAAATTCATGTTTTTGATATTTTAACGTCCCGGAAATTATAATATCAGTGATGTTTATGTGAGTGTACTAAATTCTGAACAACAATATAATATAATAATTATAAAGTCTAAATATTCCAATGTTTACTGTAAAAACAGAATACTTACTGTGACATTTTTCAACGACTCTCGGTTGTAATAAAAGAACACTATACTTTCGGCAAATTTACTTTGTTGAAGGAATTTTGTATATACTGTGAACTGAATTTTCTTTTTTATAATAATATAAACAAATAGAGAAATTTAGTGGATTGACCGCATACAAAATCCCTTCCAAGACAAAGTAAATTTACCATAAAAGTGTGTAAAAGTTGTTTATTACAACCGAGCGACTACTCAAAATTTCACCATCTATAAATGTAGAGTGTAGAAGTATGAATGTAGGGTATAAGAAGCTTATATAACTAGACCCTACTTTACTACTTTTTGAACCTGCAACGGAAAGTTCCGCTACGTTTTCAAGTCAAAGTAGGATCTAAATTGCATTGCCTTCACATTCTACTTAACTTCTCTTAAAAACTAACAGACCCTGAAAAGGCTGGTTCAAAGTAGGGCCTAAATTTCAACTCTGGAACTATCAGTTAGTTGAAAAAATCAAAATTTTTTTTTTCCTAAAAGTGAGTTTTTAATTTATAATGGCAATAGGTTTGAACTTATAAGTTCACTTTGCATAACTTTGTCATGACGTGGTTCTTTAGATCAGTGGATGCGTGGTAGAATTGGCAGCCCAAGGGTCCCGGGTTCAATTCTGCAAGTCGTCAGATTTTCTCTTCTCGATTTTAATGAATTATAATTTGTATGTTTCAATATTTACAATTACCAAAAGCAAAATTCTGAAATATTTAAATACACTGAAAAAAATGTCTAGCTGCTCCAGCTAAATGTTTAGCTAAATCGGCAGCCGATAATCGGTTGCCGACGGTAGACCACGGTTAGCACCACAAGAGTCGGCTCAATATTGTCTACCAAAACTCGGGACTCGTCTCGCCAATACTGGGCCGTTTTTAATTTCGCACTTAAGTGTCAAAAATTATATTATTTCTATTAAAATAAAAAAACTATATTTTAGATAAAATAGACTGAAAACTGATTAATGTTTTACAATGCAATTTACACTTCACTTAATTATTTATTATATTAAAAAAATTAAAAACTGGTTTGCAGTGGAATTCTAGTTGATTGATTCAGTAACCGACTTCTGGCTATTTCAGCAGTGAAATGCTAAATCCTAAGCATATTAAATTCGAGTTTACATTAAAGTTCTATATAGGCAAGCATAGAAAAATGAACACGTGGAAGACGTTTATTTCTCTATCTTTGCCTGTGGATTCAATCAGGCATTTATTTAGCCTATAGTCTATATACACTGAGAAAATGTACTCATTAGATTTTCACGGAATTTGAATAAAAGTTAGACATGCACTGTAAAAACAAGTGTCTCAATTTAAGATGTTTTTACAGTGTAGATGCATTTGGTTAATGGTTAATATTATTAGATGAGCCTATACGGCAATTTGATAAGCTTAAACCGCACAGCGCAGTGTAAAGGCAACAATGTCCAACTTTTACTTGAATTTCGTGAAAAAATGAGTAATTCTCAGTGTATTTGTAGTTACTAACAACAAACTAAACAATTGACGTGATCGAGGCAAATAGACAAATAAAAATGTGCAATGTATCTTATAAAACTAATTATAAAAAAGAGTTTAAAAACTATCTGTATTGACATTGTTCTTGATATGATGAGTATAGAGAATAAAATTTGAAGAATAAAGTAATCATAACCCGACTTTTTATTGAATGACACTTAAAATATCTTAAGCCTTTTGTACGTTTAAACAATTTTCAACTTGTTTACTAAGATTGGACAGTAGCAGTATTTAACTAATTATTTAATTTGTATCAAAAATAAAATTATAAAATTCAAAATGAGTAGTGAAATGAAATAGTATTTTTACTTTCTTAAAAAAAGTTTTATGTAGAAATTTTGCCATGGCGCTGATCGGGCCCAGATATGACATGGCCAATTCAGGAATGAAACACCCTGCCCGATCGGGGCCACATCAGGATTTTTTTCCAAGTCTGGCCCCGATCGGGCATGGCGTTTCATTCGTGACTTGGGCCACAATGTGGCAATTTCTACCCGGGAACAACTGAGTTTTAACGTTTCAAAAGTGATTGCCAACCTCAAATTTACTGTATCCCACTCAACATATTTTTTCATTTTCAAAAATTCCTTACATCAAACAGAATGTTTATTTACTTTAAAATTATATTATTGAGTTAGCTAAACGTTTACGAGTAAAATATTTTTATTTGTCTATTTGCCTGGAGTTAAGTAACTTGCCTAAACGTTTAGCTTAATTGAACAAATTGAAGTTGAGTATATATGTTAGAACACTGCTATTTTTGAAGACGGGTTATAACTTTAAAGATAAATAATAAATAACTGGAGCCTAAATTGAATCATGGTGAAAACACGTCTTTATAAGATGCAAGTTTGAAGCACTTGTGAAATGTGCATCACAGTAACTGCAAGTAGATTGACGTTAGATGCATATTGAGTTAAATCCTTTTTGCCCAAGACCCGATTGGGATCAATAGAAACCTACTCGAATGCTGCCACCATTTTGGATGCGCCATGCTGTTGCTTTAGATTTATGTATAATGTAAGAGGGAACATTATTGTTATTATTATGAAGAGATGAAATAGAATGTTAAGCAGCATCACTCGAACCTGTAGAAGTTGTGAATCCAGCATGCATGGCGTAACGAGGAGCAGCAAGATGGGGAGGATGAGGCGTTGTCTGTAGTCCGTGAGGAGCTGGTACAGGGTTCTGAGAGTGAGTGGCTGCAGGCCTCGAGAGAATAGTGTCGATTCCATGTGGATTGCTGCCGACGGACGTGATAGAAGTAGCGGGACTGTGCTTGCCGCTTTCTGTTGGGGACGTTTGGTCCTGCGACTGGCCCGACACTCCAGTCATTGCAACTGCAGCATGCTGTTGGTGGTGATTCCTCTCCGTCATGGAGTGCAGGGCCGCCAAAGGTTGGTTGTTCAACATGCCACCTCCAGCAGCACTGAGATTTAAAAATTGAAGAACATGGGGTGACGCTGCGGCATGAAAGTCGTGCAACCAAGGTGGTCTCGGGGGCGGTGGAGAGTGACTCGATGGAGGTGGAGGCGAGCAAGACCCCAATGAAGAACCCGCTGAAGAACTTCGGTCCCCGTCCAGGTGGGAATTTCGTCTATGGGTATCACTTAATGACATGCTGAAGTCGGCAATGCCCGCGGCACTAACCGCACTAGATATTATTTCTAAATCCACTTCGCCTCTGTCACAGCTATTATCGTTAGTTAAGAAACACACCATTTCGCACCACACATAATTTGAACTTATATCACCATAAGCACACTTGAACCTTAAACTAGGAACATAACTATACAATTCACAACATGTTATGCTTTGACTATTTTCCCCAAATAATCTACACACAGTGCTTATTCTTCGCCAAGAGTTAACAATTAATGTTTTAAATTATCCGCCTCATAAATTGTATCACAGTAGGCAGCATTTTCCAATGTAGAATGTCACACTAACCAATAAATTGACGAAAACTGGCTCATTTTTCAACTCAAAAAGCACAAACATTGTTAATACTTTCGAGTTTGACAGACACAGAAGCAGCACTCTTTATAAATTGAAAACACTGATGCTCATTATCACCGTTGAGTGTTGCAAGTTGAATACGACTTGGAAAATGTAACCGACGAGAGTGTCTGCACACTTCTGATGCTTGAGTCAGCTTCCCGCTTCATGCTTGCACTCGTGCCTGGCGGAAAGCACAGGATAGGTGGGTGCAACGGTCGAGCGGAGAGTTCAAGGGGTGAGGATTGGTCTATTGGTTATGGTACGAATAATAGTCAGAGGGCGGGACTCGCTCGAGATTGGTCCATGCAAGCTGCTCTTTAGGAAAAGGAGCGTGCACTGGGCGTGGCCACTCAATCTCACGTTATCTTCTTGTTAAACGTCTTTCATTGTGTGTTTAAACTCGTAATTTATGATCTCGACTGAATAAAACAAGAGCTTGCCACTTTCCCTGCTGAATGCCTGTTTGGTTGTCTGGCTGAATAGTCGGCTAACACTATTGTTAAATATACGTACATCATGCTGTGCTGCATTTACTTCATTTCAAATAAACACTCAACACTGCTTAATTTAATAGGTTACCAAAACTAGTTAATAATTAGATGCTCAGCAAATACTTTATTATTTGCATCAAATAACACGGAGAGGAAGGAATTGCTAAAACAGCAAAAGTTTTGTTGATATAGCACCTGCAACTTTCTTTTGTTAGCACAGCAAATATTTTGTTATTACAACAACAAAATTTGCTAAGTCAACTAATTTACTTGCTAGTTTAGCAAATTTTTTTGTTGTAATAACAAAATATTTGCTGTGCTAACAAAAAAAAGTTGCTGGCGCTATATCAACAAAACCTTTGCTGTCTTAGCAATTCTTTTCTCTCCACAAATTGAAATTATTATTTTCTTTCAATATCGAATCATTATCCCTTCACTACGTATTCTTCATTTCAAGTAAAATTACAAATATTCATTAAAACGTAAGGAATGGTTATTACTTATACGCACAAAACTATTTAAAACTGACAATGAGTACTTGATTTTGGTAATCTTTCTTATTTCTATTGGAATCTACCAAGTTGTTTAGCAATGTCCTCCAAACTAAAATTTTCATTTTTTCCGTGTTGATAGTTTTTGGCGCTAATTTCAAATAATTTAATTCATAATTATTTGAAGAATTAACCACAACTACTGCTAACAATTTTTTAAACAAATTATTTTTGTTAATTATATTAATTCTTTCTAAATGTACCTAGAAAGACACAATTTGTTCTTAATTTTACAAATGATTGAGCTCTGTTTGGATACAAAATAATACTGACTATGATATATAATTTAATGATTACTTAAGCAATTAAACATTAATTTAGTAACAACCAGGTAATTTATTGAAATAATTTTGGAGATGGCCTAATCTTCCTTCTTAATCATTTCTATTTCTTTAATAGTAATATTAATGCGATTATTTTGATGTTGCGTAATAAACATAATGCCATCTAGTATTTGTGTATATTCTACTAATAATGTTATTTTTTAATGGGTTTCTTACCCGTATATTGTTCTAAAATAAAAAATAAAAATAAAGAAACATAAAATCTGGTCTTTTTATATTAATTTATCCAAGTCAATGTTTCGGTTGGAATCCCAACCCTCATCAGATTAGGCCATCTCTAAAATTATTTAAACAATTAATTATTGTTATTTATCAACTTTTGTCGGAATATACTTACGACCTTGCAATCTTTCTTACTAATTTTACAATATGTTATCCTTAAAATATTTGTCTAACCAAATAAACTTTTTCATTAAATGTTAACTATTATTTAAACAATTATTTATTGTTGTTAATTGTTTTTCTCTTCCAAATGTACCAAGAAAAAAACCATTTTTTCTCAGTTTTACAAATTGT
This sequence comes from Ganaspis sp. Gsp50, assembly GCA_011057455.1. Classification (NCBI taxonomy): domain Eukaryota; kingdom Metazoa; phylum Arthropoda; class Insecta; order Hymenoptera; family Figitidae; genus Ganaspis; species Ganaspis sp. Gsp50. Next base: position 2,647 of record WNHD01014586.1, on the reverse strand, counting down.
TGAGAGCTGATTAGATATAAAAGAATAATTAATAATTTTAATTAGACAATGTCTGAACAACAAATAATTGTTTAAACTATTATTAAAATATAAATCATAGTCATTATTATTTTATATTCGAGCAGAGTTCATTAATTTGTAAAATAAATTAGGAAAAAATTGTGTATTTCTAGATACATTTGGAAATAATTGAGGGGGCACATGCAATAACTCGTTGGGCGCGCAAACTTTTTGTTTTCTACTTACAGTGTGGGTCAGACGAAGCACGTATTAACTAATATAGTGTCTGACCAATACTGCAAGTAGAAATGAAAAAGTTGGCGCGCCTAACGAGTGCCTGGCATGTGCCCCCTCAATTAATAATTAACAATAATAATTTGTTTAAACAATTGTTAAGTTTAGTTATTTCTTAGAATTCGTTTATATACTCTGCTCTTTAAATCTGAATAAGTGGAATGTCACTTATTTTAAGTGCATGTTCACTTAAAATAAGTGAATTCTACTTTTCAATAAGTGCATATGCACTTATTACGTACGTAGAATATACTTTTCACTTATTCAGATTTAGAAAGTGAGGAGGTTGAATAAATTTTCTCGTTTTTTATTCTAAATAATGCAATTATAACTGTCCCTGGTTGGGGCCACCGACGAAATTTAGTAATCCGGGGCCAGATCAAGAATTAATCCGACTGGGGCTAGGTCGGCACTCGGGATAAAAGTTGCTATTTCTGCACGGGGAAGGGTTATTGACTTATTAGTTTCTCACTATGTGAAAGCCTTCAAGTGTTTCATGAATGTCTTATTTATTATTTTTAAATAGAAACTTCAGGAAAGAATAAAAATTAAGGTAGGCCACTATAAATAATGATCAGAGTTTTTTTTGGAGATTACCTTAAAAATAACTTATGACCTCCATATACACTACAAAAACATGGTGTCTTATTTTGAGCAAAAACGTCTTAAATTAAGACATATTTGGTGACTAATTGGTGACTAAGACACAAAAAATGTCTTAATTTAAGACGTTTTTGGCCAAATAAGACACTTTTGTCTCAATTTTAAGACACCATTTTTTGCAGTGTAACGAGCTTCTCCAGAGAATCAGTAAATCTCTCTCGTATTCTCTGATAAACCTCTTCAGAGTCTCAAATATTTAAGCTTGGCCCTTATTAGCTTGCATCCTACACTGAGAGAAATGGATCGTACAAATTTGAAGGTTAGATTCTGATGCAGGTACTATCAAAGATGTTACCCCATAGAAACTATAGATGTTACCCCGTACAATATAAATGTTACTCCGTAAAATCTAGATTGCTGTCCGTAAGGGAATGTGAGGCAAAACCAGCTACTTTGTCGGAAATGTTTGCTTGCTAAGGTCTGCAAAACAAGTGTCTCAAATATGGGGACAAAATGTCTCAAAATGAGACACTTGTTTTTGCAGTGATACCCCATACTTTTATATAGTATAGTACCACGTCTTGTCTCATAGGATACCCCATTTTACCCCGCACCGGTGGGGCAAGGTGGGCTAAATGCAACCTTTTTTTTAATCAATTACCGTTTAAAGAATTAATTAAATGTTTGGCTTATTACAGTAAATACTTATAGTACACATGTTAAATATTATATTAGAAAACAAATAAAATTAAAAAAAAAAAAAATTAGGGCCACTTTGATGCTTTATGGCGAACCGATTTTTGGTGTAGGTACTGAACAAAGACCTACTTAAACTGGCCTTTTATAAGATTGACATACTGTGACTATAATCTTCACTTTTTATTTAATTTTACTAATATTTACAAGAATTATGTTTAGAATTTCAATTTATTTTACGTTGAATTTACTGTTAGACGCCAAGTTATCTTTTAAAACAAATTCTAAATTGTTTATGGAAAATAACTAAACCGTTGAAATGAAGTTACAGTTTTAATTTAAGTTTAATCAGGCTAACTCAAGATAAATGGTAATTAATTACCCGCGGAGAGGGCGGGGTTAGGAAAACCAACCAACAATAATTTTCATTTTAATGATTTTATTTAAACAATAATAAAACCCGAGCACTGAGTCACTTTACATGCCACTCCACTATTTTTAGGTTAGGTTGCTCACCTGGTGTCCATCAGATCCATCCGATTCCATCTGATCGAGAGCTCACAATTTAATATATTCAATAATCCATCTTTAGGATAAAAGCAGGGATATGTTCCCGCTTTGAACATTAGACTACCCGTTTAGAAATTTAGCTACGGCCCTGATCAGGCTCGAATCAGGGAACTCAAATCAGGGATGAAACGACGTCCCTGATCCGGGACCTCGTTTCATTCCGGATCCATGCCATTTCAGGCAATTTCTACACGGGTAAGAGTGATTAGTTGTCTGTTATTATCGTTAATTATTATTTGTACGAGATAAAGTTTACCTCGTTACAATACTAAAAAAAAAAATCTGCCCGCAAGCGGGCACATTCTCATCATGCGCGCTTCGCGCGCATGTTGAGTTCTAATAACCACGTCGCGCTCCGCGCTCCGCCCTTTGTATGTACGTCGCGCTTCGCGCTCCGTTTTTCGCGCTTCGCGCAGATTCTACCACTTCGCTTACGTTAATAATATAATTTCTTTATGTATAAATAAATAAATACCTTTGTCTT
>WNHD01014546.1:5888-19534 GCA_011057455.1 Ganaspis sp. Gsp50 | reverse complement strand
TGTATATTAATATTATGTTGTAATGTTGTCTTAATAATATTATTCATACATTACAACATAATTAAAAATAATTAATTAATTAATTAATTAAAAATTAAAAATACAACATAATTAAACATAACTCTTTAAAAATAAATAAAATAAAAAAATAATAATGAATCGTCGATAGAAATATTTACAATTCAAAATTTGAAATGTTCATAAATATGATTTCAATTGTCGAGCAAAAGTTTAAATTTAAAGATAGAAAATTTCGAGCGATAAGAGAAGAAATATTTAAGAATTATTAAAAATGAAATGAATTTCCAGAAATGTCACGTATGTTATATCTACCTAATTAAAAAGTATTGATGTTTGACAGATATGAATTGAGAGATAATTAATTATACCATGGCTGCGAAAAAACTCTAAACGTCAGGATTTTTCATAATTAATCAAATATAGATTGAATTAATAATTCAAAGCATGAAAGCCGTTTCGATTTGATCAATAATTCCTTACAAGATGTATATTTAATAGCAAATGTCCAAAGTTCTGGCAAGACAGTGTCGTTATACTGTAATTACGGTGTAATTTCAGCTAATCACGAAATTATGGGTTCTCTCTCCCTTTCACCCTGAGAATTTAAAACACAATTTTCCTGCTTATTTACCAATTACAGCGAAAATTAATTAACGTTATACTTTTTCATTCAATTCGCACACAGAGAAAAAAGGATACTTTTTAACGCAATATTAGGAAAATATTCACCAGCATCAATTAAACGAAACAATCTGAAGATTGAAAATAAAAGATAAAAAAACGACGCGATCTTGAAACAAGAATATCACCAACAAAAATTCTATTGTTTCCGATTTCTAAATCGATTCTATTTGCATTTTTTCGACAATCCTGATTAAATTAAAAAATGATTCCATTTGATCGAAAAATGGATTCCATGGGTCGAAAAGTTCGAAAAGATTTTCGATAATAAATAGCAGTGTTCCGTGAGGATCAAATTGATCCAGAAAAGCGAATCGAAAAGCGAAAGATAATAATAAATTTGAGAAAATGCAAACAGATGAAATAAAATAATTTAGAGTTGGAATAATAGTGAAAGGAATTCGCGAAATTAAAATTCTTTTGCACTTTTTATTGGTTTGCACATATAATAGAAAATTAATGAAGAGTTTTGATAAAAAAAAAGCCAGTGTAATTAAACGGCTAATATTAATTTAGAAGGAAATGTTAATTTCGCGAATGCAACTGAAAATCTCAAGTTAAACGAACTCGAGTAAAGCAACCGCATTCTAATACAAGCACGTCAAGCGAGAATCACAGCGTGAACTTGAGAGACGACGAGAAGGAGTGTGCACCGTTATGCTCACTTGTTACGTTCACTTCCGGTCTTCTGGCATCTCGACACTCGCCTAGACAAAGACGAAAAGCAGACACAAACTGATAGCCACCTAGGAATCCAACACAACTATTCACCTAATGTACAACCCGGAAAATGCAACACATTCCAAAAAACGCTCTCGTTCAAGAAAGCTTTTCTCTCCAAAACAAGAATGTCCACTAAAAAAGCAATGCCGTCAAAAAATAGATTTTCCCAAAAAAGTATTTCCGTCAAAAAATAGATTTTCCCAAAAAAGTATTTCCGTCAAAAAATAGATTTTCCCAAAAAAGTATTTCCGTAAAAAAATAGATTTTCTCAAAAAAACATTTTCGTAAAAACAGCCCCTTTAAAAAGCATTTAAAAACTGCTTCTTCTAAAAAAGAATTTTATTCCACAAGAAGTTCTTAATTAAAAGAGAACATTTTCTGATTTAAAAGAAAAAGCCTGTTCTTTATTTACAAAAATTATTTTTTGATCGATAGAAAATTGTAAGTAGAATTAATTCAACAAAAGGATTTTCTGATGGACTCTTTAGGATAAAAAATTTGTGCGGAATACTGTTTGTGTGAAAAATTATTTATGCAAACAATTGTTTGTGTGAAAAATTAATTATGCAAACAATTGTTTGTGTGAAAAATTATTTATGCAAACAATTGTTTGTGTGAAAAATTAATTATGTAATCAATTGTTTGTGTGAAAAATTATTTATGCAAAGAATTGTTTGTGTGAAAAATTATTTATGCAAACAATTGTTTATTTAAAAAATTATTTTTGCAAACAATGTTTATGTAATAAATGAATAATTATAATTAATAATTATTTGTGTGTCCAAAAACTTCACGTTCTTTCAAAATCTATTTATTTATTACTGCAATCTTTTTTATTCTCTCAATATTTACAAACTGATTTTTCTCCCTTACAATAAACTAGTCCATTGAAACTACAAATTAGTCAAGTTGACTTGATTGAGCACAAACAAGTGTTGTGAAACGAATATATAGTCAATTGAGCTCACGGGTTGAAAACTTTTGATTTTTTGAATTTTTCAAAAAATCGAGATACTGAGATAAAAAATAATAGGAAGCGAAAAAAATGGATTTATTTGACGAAAGAAGAATATGTACATGCATATATTGAGCCTGCTTCACATTTTCCGTTTGCAATTAAACTTTCTCGGACACGGAAGGAACTTGTGGCCCGCTAAATCGATTAAAGACACGCATTTCTCGTGTCGACGATTGTTTTTCCAGCAGGCTTGCATGCAATGTAGTTTTATCGGATTGAAGGTGAAAACACATTCTTTACTGAGAAGCTTGGAATATTTGTGGCGGAATTTGAGAGTGAAAAGCGTGTCTAGTGCATGTTTTTCCCCAAATACTTTATTACAGAAATTTAATGCTTTTCGAATATAATGTGAAATTGCCTTTTTTACGACAGATAAATTTCGAAAATGCTCCACAGTTCGAGCTGTTTAAACAAAAACCTAAATCAACGAATATTGAAGTAAAAAGAATTATTAGTTGAATTACTCTCGCGATTATCCTAAATAATTGCATTAAATTATTAAATTTAATTATTTTTTTCAATTAAATTATTAAATTAAATTATTAAATTAACTTATTAAATTAAATTATTATAAATTAAATTATATTATGTATATTATATATGTTATAAATTAAATTATTAAATGCGTTCAATTTCATCTTCGAATTTATTCGAATTTGAACCGATCTTTAATTTAATTTTTGTTTATATTAGACTACATTTAATTAGATTAAATTTCACCTGTGCGAAATAAAAATTTACATAAACAAAAAATTTGGACCAATGAGGAAGCATCTTACGTTATTTCCACCAATCAGGAATAAACCCTAAACGTCTTAAATGTCTAAATGTCTTAAAATAAGACACCTGTTTTTGCAGTGTACTTACGTAGGTTTTTATTTCGTACGGCAGATTTTATTACACTCAAATTATGTAAATAAATTTAAGATTATGCAAAATATTTATGTAAAAATAAATCATTGATTGGATTACTTTTAAGCTCCCATTCAAGTACACTTTAAATTGTTTTTAATATATCAATTTTATAAAATTCCAATTATGTTCGAGTCCGTCGAATTTAATTTAAATACAATTTTCATCCGTATTGATTATACTTAATATTCATGATAGCTATTTGTCCCGCCCAAATGGTGGATACAAAAAACCAGGCTTTATAATTAATAAAGCCATCACATTATTAATTAATATCAATAAAAACTTGAATTTATCACTCGGTGGTTGTTAATTAATATTGTCTGGCGAATGCAAAATTTAATTTGACAAAAATTATACTCCACAATTTCATTTTGTTTTTCAATTTGAGTTACTTTTATTAATTTACTTTTATTGATTTTGCCTGAATTTTAATCATAACAAACATAATGCCACCGATAAAGATAACAAATAGTAAATGAATACTTTTCGTTTTTCAACATTTCTTATAAAGCAAAATAACAAAATTGAATCCAAATAAATTTGATAATTCGTAATCTAATGCATGTGCTCAAATCGAATAATGACATACTATCGAATAATGACATACTATACTGCTAACTTAAAAGTGTCAAATTGATAACAAAATGAATCAAACCGACTAAGTTTGTAATCAATTTGATAGATTTAGCATATACCGACCCATCAAACTGATGCTTTTTGGTATCGAGTTGATACTTTAAGAAAAATTGTGTATTTATTACATTCTATTATGTCATTGATGCATCAATAAAGACAAGGTATTTTTTCTTTCGATTGAGCTAATTAGTCCAGAGAATTAAAATCCCCAACAGAACGTTAAATCGAACAAGAAACTAAATTCGCGGGTATATTTAAGAGAGAATGAAGCTAAAGTAAATGGAATAAAAATTCCCAAGTTTCTGAGAGAGAGTATAGATGAGGGTGAGATAATAACGCCCGAGAAGGGTGGTCAAGCGTCCCGAGTCAGTTTTTGCCCTTCTTTTTCGTCCCCTCGTGTAAAACAGACTTTAATCCCCGTCGCCTGCAGGTCGACCGATGCATAGATAAAACTTGGCGGCACTCGTTAGCTGCCCGGAAGTTCGTAAACTTTGCGCGAAATGGGTGTGTATATTCAAACTAGTGTGTTGTGTGTGTGTAGACACACATAAGACGAAATAGGGACGAGTCTCTGGCAGCGAGAGCTTGGGGCTAAATAATTTCAAGCAAGGGCTTTTGGTCGATGAGTCAAGCCAGTGAAAGTACAAAAAAAAGGAGAAGAAGCTAAATGGAAGAGGGGGGTGGATAGGGTGAGAGGGGAATAGAGTCTTTTGAAAAAACATGAATGGATGTAGGTCCCTGTACTTGTGCTCTCAGCATCCAGTGAAAATCTCAAAGAAAACGGCCGGGAGCATTCGATCTTAGTAATTTTGGTCGCTTAGCGTTAAAAGCCATAGGTACGCTTTAATCTCACCTCTGTCTTTTAAACTCTTTCTTTCTTGGCGTCTTTCATTGTTTTAAATCCTCAAGAACGCAATCTCAAAGCAACGAGATAAATAATTACTTGTAAGCGCTCTAAAGGAAAAGAGATTCTTAAATATTCTTTACACTCGTTTCTCCAGTTTTCTATCTTTAGTAGGAATTCCTCTGCTTCAGAGTACCTTCAAGAATCTTACAACTTTTTTTTTCTCTCTCCTTTCTTTTATATGCATTAATCTGTTCCGTTCTCTAGTCCCATTTGCATCTTATTTTATTTCATTCTATCATTATTTTCTTTTTTCATTGCATTCGGTTATTGCTTTCTTTAACTTTTATTCTATACATTTTATACTTTTTATTGCTTTCTTTAACTTTTATTCTATACATTTTATACATTAAGAATGAATGAATTGTCGATTATTATTATTATTAATTTTATTATACTTTTATTTTAATTTCGTATTTTTTATTATAACGTATTACGTTTAGAGAAAAGCTCCGCTTCGGAAAATTCCAAAAGTGTTATTTTTCGTTTAATTAGCAAATTACGATGATGAAAAGTTTGGTAACGTATTTTTCGAAAAAGGAAACAATGAAAACCATAAATAAAGGAACATTTAATTGCCAATTGTTTGAAGAATTTTAGTTCTAAAAATTCTTTATGATTTTTAATATAAAAATGAAAAAAAATATGGCTCAAAAAATATGGTTGGAATTTATAATTACAATTTTCCGTACTAATCACTCACCGATTTACTGCACTCATCGACTTAATGCCACACTGAGAATAAACAGCAATAACTTGGACACTTACCTGAAAAAGAAAAGAAAATAGAAAATTAGAAAAATATGTAAATTACAATCAGTAAATTGAAAAACTAAACAATAAAAAAAGTGTTTTCAAAGTTATTTAAATAACGCATACACAGGAAAAACAAAATGTTAAATGTCAAGATGAACTTGAATTTTTACAGGTATATGCCTGTAGAATTCCAGTTTATCTTGGAATTTAGCAAATGATGCATTGAAAAAGTACTAAATAACGTAATGCAATTAACTCTACAGTAATGTAATTTTAAATGTTGAAACTTAATTGACACGAATCAAGAGGGTGTTAGACTTGAAATAATTAATGACTTGAAAACTTTTGGGATTGCATCAGGTCGTCTTGTAGTGCTTGAATAAACACAGTTCTAATGTCAATAATTGCGTGTATAGTTATGCAAATCAAAATTTCTATCAGCACTAAATACGCGTGAATGAGCACTCGTGTTTCCTCGGTGCACTGTGGAATTGGTTACTAGATTAATTATTCAGATCTTAATTACCTGCGCCCGCAGAGGTACCATAGCTTACCTAAAACATGCATCAAACTGGGAGGAATAACCAGACAATACCTTGCATAAATGACCCAAAATTGTGCAAAATTTATAAAATCAACTTTGCAGTTATTAATACACTTTATTCTGTCACATTTATTTCCAATAAAGTCGCGTTTTATTTTGTATTCAATTGAATTGTGTACTTTCTTTTAATAATTAAGCACATTAAATTTAAGCACATTTAATTAAGCATATTTCATTAAGCACATTTAATTAAGCCATTTAATTAAGCCATTTTATTAAGCACATATAATTAAGCCATTTATTTAAGCACATTCAATTAAACCATTATTAATTAAGCACAATTAATTAAGCCATTTAATTAAGCCATTTAATTAAGCACATTTAATTAACCATTATTAATTAACCATTATTAATTAAGCACAATTAATTAAGCCATTTAATTAAGCACATTTAATTAACCATTATTAATTAAGCCATTTAATTAAGCACATTTAATTAAACCATTATTAATTAAGCACAATTAATTAAACCATTATTGATTAAGCACAATTAAACTTTAATTCAAATTAAAAATTCAAGTTTTCTTCTATTTAACTTGCTTTAAAATTAAAATTGTTGAATACCAAGTACGTGCCGATAAAATTAAAAAAAAAACGATAATTACTAATGTGTGACAATTCATTTTGTAACGAATAAATTGAATTATGAAATCCACTTCAAGTACATTAGTTGTCCTTAAATAAAATAATTGTCCTAATTTTCACTCATTTTACATTCAGTTGGAATTTTACCAACTGCTCTAAATTTCGCAAAAACAGCTAAAAGAATCTTCAATATCAGTAAAATCTTTCATTGTTCTAGATAAATCTTTCTCTGCGTGCTAAAATTGAAGCAACAGAGTTGAGGTACAAAAAATGTACATTCTAGTTGACCTCTGTAAACATCCAATTTGAGAACACAGAAGCAAGTTATTTTGGTCTCATTTAAATAATAATATACAATTACTTAAATTTCTAGTAACGAATTTAGGTCTAGCCTGAAAAAATTGATGTCATGGCAATTGGCGGTACTAAATATAATCTCAGGTTAACAAGAAGCACGTGCTTAAAGCTCGATAGCGTGCCGTCGAATTAATGACGCGGACTGTACACAGTACCCTCTTCCGCACGCGTTTAAAGAAGCCCATATGTTGGGAGGGTTGCATTCCTATTCAGACCTCTTTGGCGAAAGCTGTTTTCCAGCAGGAGGATGAAAAATCAAGAAAAAAGAGGGAGAGAGAAAGAGATAAAGAGGAAAGAAAAAAGAGGGAGAGAGAAAGAGATAAAGAGGATAGAAAAAAGAGAGAGAGAGAGAAAGAGATAAAGAGGAAAGAAAAAAGAGAGAGAAAGAGAGAAAGAGAGAAAGAGAAGAGGAGCAACTTTCTCAGAGGGTAAAAGAAACATGGATGAACATTTATTTTCGCGAGCGTTCAACCGTTTTCAACCAAACTCCTTGACCTACGACCCTTTAACCTGCAGGGGCTTTAGCACCCTCTTTCTAATTCGTGCAATTTTACAGCGAGTGTTTACCCAAGCTGAGCGTGTGGTTGTAGAAAGAGGGAAGAATGCCTTTGCCCCTTGTTTTGTGGTGTGTGATATTGAATCTTTAAAGTGAGGTGTTTAAGCGATTCAGGAAGTACGATTCTGTCTAATGATTTGCTCATTGTGAAGGCGAGTTTCTCGGAAGTCATTAAGAGACGTGGAATTTACTTGCACTGGCACTAGTACTAAGGGCTCGTATTTGCATAGCTCCACGTGTAAAGTGTCACCAAGGCAGTTTATGGCCACAATGGCGATGCGAAGCTACGAGCCACCACTTAGACTTGATGAAACTGGAGATTTCTGTCGGCAGCGATAACAACATTTACGATCCTGATTAAGCCTCAGTTTAAAATTACCTGCAATATTCTTGATAAAAGCTGCCTTTTTATCTAAGCCTCGAAAATACTTTACCCGACCTAATGAAAAATATTACAACCTCCATATACACTGCAGCATTTTTATATACACGAAAATAGGTTAAAACCTATTTCAAACCTCAATATTATTTTTTATAATCCGGAGATTAATAAGCCTGAGATTCAGCATTATTTTAGTTTTTCTTACAAATAAAAATATTAATAATAATATAAAATAAAGAAGAATAAAATTAAGAAAAATAATAAAATAAAAAAAAATAATAAAATAAAGAAGAATAATAAAATAAGATAATATATATAATAAAGAAGACAAATAAAATAAAATTAAAAAAAGTAAATACAAAAATAACAATAATCTGTCATAATAACAATAATAATCTCTGTTAAACGAAAATTAGCAACCGTTCCTATTTTCAATTACTTTACTTATTCAGCATCAATTAATCAAATCAATGATTAATTACCTGGGGAAAATCCCAATCACGAATTCATAAACGCGACAGAAATAAGAACTAACTGCGAGTAAAAAGTTGGTCATTGAAATGAAATTGACGGTAAAAGTTTTGTAATTATTGAAAGCCAAGACAGAATGTAATCAAGTATTAACGTCATTTTAAGTGTCTTTTTTATGAAGAATTAAATATGTAAAAAGAGCTGAAAGTGCTAAAAATTAAAGAGTCGTCAGTGGTCGTTAAAAATTCATAAAAATATCATAAACAGCCAATTAGGCTGGAAACAAGCTTCTTTAGAAAATTAAGAATAGCGATTATCTGCAGAAACATAACGATAATAAAATATATTATCTGATTTACAATTTCTTTTTTCCTTAACTATTTTAGGTTTACAGGAGCTTAGAAAGTGAGTCACCTGTTCAAAAGGCAGTGAAATTCTTAAAGCAGTCGTTTCGCTTGTTGAAAGGTATTTTATCGGCCTGTCACTAAATATTTCGATGCCATAGAAACACTGCAAACTTTATGGCAATATTACATCCCCAACATAAACTTTTAATATCGCGTTTTATAGAGAATTCAATACGATTAATCTTTCTATCTTTTTCCCGGTCCTCTAAACGTTTACAATCAGAATTAATCACCCTCATCTTTACTCTGAGGTATTTTTATTTTTTCGAATATAGCCCAACATATTCGAAATTTTAAATAAAATTTAATTTAATGAGTAATAAAAACTAAATCTGTAAACTTTATAACTCTGTGGGCATTTTTGCGGAATTAAATTTTAAATTTTGTTAAAGTTGGATATATAACTAAATATATCATTAAGTGTGAAAAAGTTAGTTAAGGTAAAAAATGTTAGTTTTTAATACAGTTTATTTATTTAAAAAATTATTTCATTTGCTTTGCTTTATTTGTTTAATTTCAATTTCATATTTGTGTTGATTTTTCATGCCAGCTTGATGGACGTTTTATTATCACTACTTGTATTGATATTGATTATATTTTGACGGGAAACTTTATGTCATCGTTCGTTTTTAGTCGTGGTTTGTTTAATTATGAAATAAAAAATTGTCAATTATAAATATAAATCTACATTGATAATTTTCAATCTCTTTGTACTTTTAATTTTTAATCATGTTTAAATATAATTTTCAACCATGTTTAAATATCATTTTCAACCATGTTTAAATATCATTTTCAACCATGTTTAAATATAATTTTCAATAATGTTTAAATATAATTTTCAACCATGTTTAAATATAATTTTCAATCACGTTTAAATATATAATTTTCAAGCATGTTTAAATATAATTTGCAAACTTATTTAAATATATCAGACGTTTAATTAAAACAACCGAAAACAAATATCATCGAATAAAACCGATACACTAGAAATAAAAAGTGCTACTTTAACCCTAAGAACGTGTTAAAACAATACGAAACAAATATAATCCAGTGAGAGGGCGCCACCGTCTATGTAATTTAGTATTGGCTCAAAATAACACGAAACGGATTTAAACCAATTTTCTTTATGTGTAAAGATGATAAATTTTGATTATCCATAAAACCCCGTTTTTAGCAAAGATAATTTAAGAACATTCCTTTGATTTTCTTCAAGGAATCATGAAATATTTTGTTACATTTTATACCGATAAGACTAGACTTCCTGCTATCTTAGTGCCTAGACAAAGTACGTAGTATAAAAGCTGTCTAAAGGGACTTTAGATAATCCTTATTATACCCGTAGAATTTATTTTCCAATAAAGAAACATCAGCAAACAAATTTCAATCACCAGGTTATCAAGAAAAAAAATTTAAATCCACTAGAATAAATTGCATTCCAACGAGCGAAAAAAAAAATAAACTGTCTAACAAAATATACAAAATGTCTAAAAAATATAAACTTTATCAAAAAATATAAAATATCTAAAAAGAAATATAAACTGTCTAAAAAAGTATAAACCATCTAAAAAAATATAAACCATCTAAAAAACTATAAATTTCTTTCAAAGCATAAACACACATTTTCTCGAAAGAAATGGATTTACGGCAATTTAATCGCTGAGAATTTATTCAAAAAAGATTAATAATTTTCGTGTTATTTGAAAGTTTCAAGAGGGCATAAATCTAAAGCTAATAAGTAGCCAACATAAATACTTCTGACAATGTTGTTTGCAGTAAAGCTGCCATAAAGCTTATGGTTAAGCGCAAAATGCTAGTGGCAAGCATAAAATTATCAAACGAGTCCCATTTGTTCTTGCACGAAGGTGTTTTACCGGGGTTTCATTAAAAAGCTGATTCCGTGCCCCGAGACATTTTCTTTGAAGCCAGACCCTTAAATTTTCGCTGCTATACATTACATACCGATAAGACGTAACTGTAAACGCAGTGCGTGCGTTATCTTTGCACATCTTTGCTCGTACCAGCGCGATAGTATTGTGGACATAAGTCCTTTTCTCGCGATACTCCACAATATACCTATATCTATACGTATACTGTAAAGAGACATGGGAAGATTGCAAAACCGCCCTCGCTCTTTCTTTTCCTTGAAACTTTAAACAATATGCGTTTGTTCTTTTATAATACAAAACCAGTCACGTGAAAAGTAAACATACATAGTTATACAGCTAACGGCAAATGGAAGCCGCAATAGGCCATTAAATTCTCTATTAATTAAATCCTCCGCAACGTTCAATCGACTCTATACGACCTATTACGGAAATCAATGTTATAAGAGAAGAATCCGTGTTCATGGAAAAAGGAGCGAGAGAGAAAGAGAAAGACAGAGAGAGAAAGAGAGAGAAAGAGAGAGAGAAATGTTCACTTGGCTGGATTAACTTCGGATAATCCCCGTAACATTTCCCAAGTATTGATGTTTGTTTCGATTTCTTTTTCATGAATTAAATGCTCGCGGAATTAATTCCAGTTCAATTTCACGGAAGTAATTTGCTCAAGCTTTATTTCCAAACACCCCTTTTTCAATAATTAATGAATTATTCACAAAAATATTACTGTTGCATCTGTTGTTTTCATTTTTTCATTTCTTGCTTCGTGTTTTAATAATATTGAAAATACGTTTGACATTTAATTTAATACGCATTGTATATTCAATAATACATTGTAATTTTTAATTTACTTTAATTGTGCAAGAAACTTTATGAATGTTTAAATAAACGAAATTCTTTCGCGTTCGACTATTACGTAAATTTTTAAAACATTTTTATACAACTCCAAAGATTGTATTACTTATTAGGTTATCATACCTGAGAACCCAAAGTCCTCAATTTATTTACCTAAATTAGCTGAATAATCACCTCCTGACATTTGAGGTCGATCCAAAAATGTTTCCGTTCCTATTGAATAAGTACAAATTTGCTTATTAGTTCTAACGAAAAAAATTAGTTCTAACGAAAAAAATTAGTTAAACGAAAAAAATTAGTTAAACGAAAAAAATTAGTTAAACAAAAAAAACATTGCAAAATTCTATATCATAAACCCTTGCCGATTATTTGGCACCAAAAAGCAATTTACATTGTAAAATTAAAATTGATTTTCCCTTCATGAAGTAAAAGCCGTTTTAAAATTCGAATGAAAAACAGAAAAATGGAAACCATAAAAAGCACACAACGAATCAACGTGAATGCAATTACACATAATCAACGTGAATGGAGCATTATTAGTTATTTCTACCTTATAGCGAGCGTTTATTATTCATTATAATATCACACAGAGCGGTTAAATCTCACACAACAGCATTCTTTCAATTCTTTACTTGCATGGTAAATTATAATCCAACTTGCTTAAAAAAAGAAAACAATAACACTTTATAGCAAAAGCCAAAAAGCAAATCGAAACAAATCACAAAAACGCCGAAATCGCATCATCAATATTCCACGTACTTTTCGAATGATTTAAAAGCCAAATTTGAATTACGAGAGTGTATTTAAAATTTGCATAATCACACGCAATACATTGCGCGTTTATTGAAATTTAAAAGCCGTGATTCGACAATCCTCGACTTTTTCACGAAAAAAAAAGAGGTAAAATGAAACGATCGAGTTATCAATTTTTGCAATCAGCGCTAATTCAATAAATTTCGGGATATACACATTCTGTGTTACGAAAAGATGATAAACGTGCGCGAGTGAAAATTATTAACGAAAGATACACAGATGGGTATAATGTAGAATAGAACGTGATAGGTCTTCACTTTTGCTAGTTTATGAGTTGCTTTAATAGTGATGATTCCGACAATATTCGAGGTGACGCAGGGATCGTGCACGTTACGCGTAAGACGTTTCGCCAACGTATCTCATGTACTTATATTGAATGTGTGGTTTGCGATTAAACCAAAGCACGCTAACCGAGTGAAGTCAGTCAGTGTCTGACTCTGATAACACGAACTTATTCCACAAACTCTGATAACTATTATCCTAGCTGTTAGCTAACCTGAGACTGTTAGATTTACAAATTGTGTAATATACCCGGAACTCGTAGGTATTCTCTTAGCTAAAATTATAAAGCTTCAGTGCAAATTACGTCTTATTAGTTCACAAAGGTTTACGCTATTTTTCATCATTTGTCTCCTTATTCTTTCAGCAAGCAACAACTTTCTCATAATCAGCGTTCTTTGTGTTTTTTCTCATTAGCTTTTTAAGGAATGTGACAATTATTAAACAGTGCTGTTCTTTTAAGAAAATTGTTTTATGTCAAAAATGCCTTTTTGACTGTCGAAAATGCCTTTTTGGCTGTCGAAAATGCCTTTTTGGCTGTCGAAAATGCCTTTTTGACTGTTTAAAAATTACTTTTTAAAAACAGAGAAGAAAATAGTTTTTGAAAATTTGTTTGAAACCATGTACACTGCAAAAAACGGTACATATCTTAAAAGGTAGAAAAAATGATGATAAGCAAATGAACGAAACATGAAATGAAAACAAAAAAGAACGAAAAATGAAATGAACTCAAGAAAGAACGAAAAATGAAATGAAAACAAAAAAGAACGAAAACTGAAATAAACACAAGAAAGAACGAAAAAT